>VZTX01029390.1:198456-287219 GCA_013400915.1 Pardalotus punctatus
AAAAAAAAAAGAAAAGGGCTTTTAATCATGAGTATGAATTTGCAGAACCCTCGGTACAGCTATGAAAGGGAAGAGATTTCATCCCTGTACTGAGAAAGGCTCGGTGGTCGTGCCCTGGGCAGGATAACAAGCCTTGACGGTCTTAAGCAACTTCACCTGAAGCCTCCACCCACGCCCCTGGGCCGGGACTCCACTTAAGCCCAGGCTTGAGGGTCCATTTTTTTTTTTTTTTTTGAGGGTGCTTGTCTCTAGCAGCCCTCTTGGACATACCTTTATTACTCAGTTACTACAGGCAGTCTCTCTCTGTGATACACCAGACTGTGAAGAACTAGCATGCCCCACCCAGAGGAGTGGGTAAGCAACTTCATTATTCCTCTGCAGAATTTGAAAGACTTAAATTCCCCCTTGTTTTTGCCAATTTTACGTGTCTCAGACTTGCACATAGTTGCTCCTGACTTCCACAGAGGAAGGGAGGAGTGCACCTAATCTTTATGCTTACGCCTGATAGCTGAGGAGTCTCTAATTAATACACACAGATAAAAGGCAGTAACTACAGGAGAGAGAACATAAAGGATGCATCAAAAAAAGCACAGTCTTTTTATACCCAATTAAGAAGAAATACTATCTTAATGAAAACTCTCAAGGAAGTGGAGAGTGAGTGAACAAAATGAGATCAAAGGGATTCAATAAAAGCCCATTTTATATGAAACACATTATTCCTCAAATAAACGATGTGTGTTGTGAAAGGGAGGGCTGCAGTATTGGCAGTAGAGATATGGTGAGGCTCAAGATGTTATTAGGTCTTAGCATCTTTCTAGCTTATCATGCTTTTTTCTCAGGAATCATTTTCCAAGTATAGCACTACTCAGCTTAATGTGCATACACTGGTAGGATCTCAGTAGACAAAAGCAATCACTTTAGGATAGATGCTGATACTGTTTTGTGTTTTGTGCTGTTGTTCATGTTTGAAGTAGTGTAAATCTGTACTAATGCCACCTAAGTAAATGGAACTAATCTGGTCTTAATTGTATTTTGATTTCCACTGTAAGGAGCCCATAGCAAAATACTGATTTCCAGGGTGAATATATATTCCCTTACTGAATTATGAAACATGAACAGAGCTACTACAACTGGAAGAAAACGTTAGCAACAAAACACAACACAGAAAGATGAACTTTAAATTTTCGTATGGAAATAGTGTTTGGAAATACTTGCAGCTCCACCAGTCCTACAACTGAACCAATGTCTTGTCACTAATTTCAAAGGTCAAAAATTAAATATGTTTTGGCATGGACAAGGGAATAACATATGATCCTGAGAAAGGCTGTACTAAGTTAAGAATGAAATAAAAAAATCAGCACTAGGCCAAACATTCATTTGTTCCACCAGCAGAAATGCAATAATACTGTCTTCACGATGCCTTCCAGTCTGCAGCTGGGGAATTTCCTGAGACAGAGGTTATAGTTACAGCATAATGTTTTTAAAAACCCAAAATTATAATACCTTAATGGCATGTTTTTTCATTAAATAGTTTTACTGCTTTCTAAAATCTATTTTGGCTTCCAAATTTGGCACAGTCTATGGCTATGGAAACACTGCCCTGACCCTCTCTTTTTGTCTTCCTTAGTTTTAATCCTGTTTTGTTTTGATGCCCATTTGTCATAACAAGACTAACTGAATAATGAATGTCATTACTTCCTATCCTTTCTGCTCTTCTATTTGTATCTTTTTTCCCCCTCTCTTTTGGGTGCAGGACCAAACCTGAATTCTCTATTCAAGCTAGACATAAACTCATACACAGCAACGAGGAGTTGATGTACTGAAACAGTGGTGATTTCTGTTTATTCTTTAGTCCTTCCTTAATAATTTCTAGTGTTTCATTACGTACCTTAGTTAATGTGAAACAATAAATTGTCCTATTCAGAGAGCTAATCCCAATGACTCCCAAGATTTTTTTTCCCCGATGAAAGCTACTGAACATAGCAATACCATTTGTATAAGCCTGTCTTTATTTGTGACTGTTTCTGCATTACAAGACCCTTTTCTGATACCTACTTAATTGGAAATTCAGTATCATGAGATTTCTGCAATTCTTCAAGTTCAGCTTTGTTTGCTACACAAAATGATTTTGTATAATTCTATATAACCCTGCCATCTCCCTATTTACTATAATAATTTATAATTTCCCCCTAGTTAATGTATATAGTGCCTATTACAGATTAATGTGGGATTGTGTTGATAAACTGCTTTTTGAGAAAGTAAACTTGTTTTTTCATATTTCTGATTTTAATGCCTTATTTATCTATAACAGGGTCTATCTTCTCACTATGTGATAGATTGCTTCCCCTCCCCCCCCCAATATCTTTTGGTGAGTAACCTTGCCAAAAGGCTCTGAAAATCACACCTTTGTCTACCTGCTTGTGATTTAAGGAATACCAGTAGATTTTTGTGGCATAATTTTTCTGTACAAATGTGTCCTGAGCCATTATTCAGATTGTATTTTCTACTTAATTCTGTTCTCTACTCTAGCTTCTACTGTAGCCTAGTTCCAAAATCTGATTTAACAGTTTGCATTTGCTTGCAACCTCCTTGGAAACCTTTTTAAAAAAACAGCAACCTGGTCTTGCACTCACCAGCTCCAGCCCCCTGTGCTGCAGTGATCTAGAGTTTGTTCATTTTGTATGTGACTGCCGTCTCTGGATGGCAAGTGCCATCTCCAGAGGCCCAGGCAAGTGTGGAGCCATGGCATGTGCTTGCTGTGTGTGGCTTTGACCGCTCAGCACACAGGAGAACAAAGTCTGCCTGTACTCACAGTATTGCTGGGGAAAGGGAGAAACACTACGAATGTCTGTCCATTAAATGAAAGCTGTGGATGATTAAAAAACCTTGCTAAACAATCCTTTGAATTCTGGATAAACAGTTTCTGTAGTCTGAAATGTAGATGTGTTTTAAGACCTGTCATTACTGCAGCCTAGAAGAGCTGTTTTATACTTGGAGCTCCACAGACATTTACAAATTAAAAGTTAGGTTTGCAATATGAATGCATGTAGAGATGGAGAAAGGATTATTTCTTTGCTGAACCGCAAAGACTGAGTAGTTGCCTGAGACAACGCTGTCAGTTTGAGAGAAACAAACTTAATTTTTGTAACTTACTCCCATCTGTAAATTATGGGTTTAACCTTCACAATGAAGTATCGTATATCATCATATTGCAAAAAATGTTATTTGTACTTTTAATCATATTTGCCTTCTCTATCTTACAGAAACTGGTGTGCTTATGTCCATACCAGACTCGTACCTACAGTTGCAGCGGACAACCTGGAAACCTTCTCATCAGGCAGAGTAAAGCCTTGCACTTGGCAAATTGGATCCTGTGCTCAAAGGTATGGAGAACTGAGAGGAAGGGGTATTTCCAAGTACTTTAATTACCACCAAATGTGCAATTAATGTGAACCTAACCTTAAAAATTAAAAGAGGAGGGAGTTAGATTAGATTAGCAGTCTCCAGGTCTCATCTTCATATGACCCTAGAGCATGTATAAGAGCTCATGGCCTGTTCCTATAGCAAGTGTAAGAGCTCGTGGCTGGGCATGCCTTCACTCTGGCACCCTCTGATCAGTTCCAAGTCTTCGAGTCAAAGAGAGGTGCACAAGTAAAAAGATTTAAAGCATATGCACAGAAGAAAATCCTTTCTGTGCAGTTTTCCAAGCTTGTGCTCTGCTGGAGCAAAAGGCTTCCCCTGTGAGTCATAAATATTTTTGTTATTATCTCTCTGCTGAGTGCTTATTTCTGGCACAGCTTTGGTCAGGCAGTGAACCTAGACAAGTAATTGGCCTGGATGGAACTTGCAAATAATAGCTCTGTTGAACATATTCAGATTGTCCTTTGTGGTTTGGGTGCCTCATTGTATTCTTGAAATGTTAGATTTCAGTTGTAAGGGAAATCGGATTTTAATGCATGAATTTGGAAAATAGCAAACTGAAACAGCACCGCCAAAATGGAGATTGTAATGTATTTTTCCCTTGACAAATTTCAAAAGCTTCTTAGTAGTCAGCTTAACTGTTCTGAGAATTGTCCTCTAGATGGTATGGCAGAACACACTTAAAGCTTTGAGGTGAAACTGGGAAAAGAGTTTCTTTAGGATTTGATCACTCTGAAATGCAGTTGATTGCATTGCAAAACTGTGCAGTGGACCCTGTGGTTGAGATATGGTCAGTTTTTTTATTTTGTTTTGGGTTTTTTCCTAATTCACTTTAGATCCTTGTGCTGCTTCTATAAGTAAGTCTCTACTATATACATTTCTGAGACTCGTTTACATGGATTTTTTTACATGGATTATTTTTGAAATAGCTATTCCTGATTAACTCCTTTCATGGACACTTCATTTTTCTGAGTGGTTTTACAAATGGATTATGCTAATGCAGAATAAGGTGGTTTTATCATAAGACCATCCATACAGCAAAATAACTGAGAACTCTCTTGAATTCAGATCACCTTAATCTTTATTGAGTTCTTACTGCTGAAAAAGCCATTTCTTAGAGCCAAAGCTGGTTGGGGATACATGCAAAGCTCCTGCCAGCTGCTATGAGAATTTTAATATATATATAATATTACATCCCTTGCGAAGGGTTGACAAGATTAATTGGAGTGTAAAACACAGTAGCATATTTTAATTCATTGAGAGGATATTTTTTGGTCTGACAGCCTTTCAATTTGTCTCTTTTTCTGGAATGATTTATACAGGGATTGTGTGTCCAAAACAGTTCAGTAACTATTTTATCTTTGTATTTTCTGTGATTTTAGGCGTTCTTCATGTTAGTGTTTAGTAACTAGCAATACTGTGTGATATTATTTTTATTTGAACTTTGTATTTTACATCTTTATGCAGCATGTTCATTCTAAACTGACTTCTCTGTGATGTTAAGAGACCTAGGAGTGATGAGGTAGGCAGGACATGCAGAATGTGTTGGAACACAGAAATAAAATTGTTGCTGCCTCTTCAGTTGCACACTGAAACTGTAATAACTGAGGCCTCGCAATTACATTGCTGTGCCCTCCTTTCCCTGATGTCCAGAGTGGAATTTTTCACACTTTATTGGATTAATGTTTGGATAATCTTGTTTAAAATAATCAGAAGGGAAGGCTTCCAGCGTGCACTAAACGCGTGCTGATGTGGCATAAATTTATTGTGAAGGCATTTTTCCACCAATTTCAAAGAAAAGTGGTATATGACAATTGTATTTTTGGCTCACTTTGTTCAGTTTAGTAGTTATTAATTGTAATATCTTCCATAAAAGTTTGCAGTATTTGACTCCTGAATAAGATATTCTAGGCAGAAATCTAAGTAGACATCAGGTTTCTTTAAAATTCATGCAGATGATCTGAAGGTTGCGATATTAAAGCTGTGATTGCTAATGAAACACCAAACCCTAGTTAGAATTCACTTTGAATTTCAAGCAGTAATGAAAGGATAGATATGACAAGCGAAATAATGTAATGTAGTTATGCAGGTATCTTGCAGCTCCTCTTTGGTTACCTAAAATAGGTTTAAATTGTTCCCATTTCACAGGTCCCAGACAACAACACACCAGGCCTACAGAATCAAACACAAAATAGTGACATCCCTGGAGTGGAAGTGCTGTCCTGGGTACAGTGGCCAAAACTGCCAGCCCAAAGGTGAGTAGAGTTATAAAGGTTTGAAACTATTCCCTTCAACAAAAGAAAACCATGCAGTTTAATTTTGTGAGCAAATGGCTCCATTGAAAACCCATACAGTCTTTTCTGTTAATTTAAAACCAGGAAAAATGCACAGCACACTAAAATGCTTTGGGATGTTGGTCCTTCCCTGCACGTGAATTTCCAGAGCAGCTAAGCAGAATGTCCTTTCCTGTTTTCCACTCCAAATAAAGCTCATTAAATCTCCAACCTTATTTAATTTTCTAAAATATGGAGTTTGCACTCAGTGTGTCTTTAGTTTTGACCTTTTAGTTATTGAGTATTGCAGTGCTGGGGATATTAAATCCAGGTTCTCTATTGAATACTTGCTGTAATATTCTTCTACAGTGCTGTTGCTATTTTGGCTTTCACTTTCAGGCTCTAAGAATATATTTTATTTGTGCTAAAATAATGTATCAACTTCTTTTCCTTCTCTGAATTTCACAGGACTTTTGTTGTTAATTTCAATAGTGACAGAATTTTTCTAGGTATTACACATGATCCCTGTGTAATTGCGCCCTTTTTGACAGAATAGCCTTTTACCCCTGCCCTGGTGATCAAATATGTGGCATCATATTGTAGTTTTACATCTGTATAATAGCTATTTCTTTGCTGCTGGCCTTAAGCAAGCAGTCCTTGAAAGATTAGATATGGCATCAGCATACATGTTTTAAATGAATGAATATTGCAAGAAAGGCTATTAGATGTGATAGGGAATTCAATCAGCAGTGGTAAAGTAAAGGGCTGTGATTAAAAATTAATGTAGAGGAATGAAGAGAAATCACTGTTATTCACATCCAGGAGGGAAATTTCAGTGCTGAAGAGCCAGAGCCTTGGCAGGCACAGGATTTTCCTCTGCACAGCAGAGTGTGGAGCCAGATATTAACGTGGGATACGGTCAGTCAGCAAGGCTGTCCAGTGAGTATAGATCAGGTGTTTTAAAGGTTTCCTTTTAGACAAAAAGCAAACATTAGCCAAAATAGATGAAGGGAAAAAAAAAAAAGTAAAGGGTAGCATTGAAGGGAGAAGTTACAGTTGATAAAATGGAAATAGCATCAAAATAACAGGGAAACAGGAAGAAAAGCTGTATAACTCAATTTGTAGTGGCATCTGTGTAAAAAATAAGAATAAAGGAAAGTGCTGTGAAGTGTTACAGGAGCGGGTGTTACATCCCCTGGGTTCTATTTTCAAACCTCTGGCTTGCTGAATAACTTGGGGAAGCCACTTATAATCTGCATAACCAAGTTTACCCATCTAGAAAATTGAGATGACACTTATCTCACAGGGGCACTGGGATATTTAATTAATTAATGCTTGTAGAAGTGCTTAAAGAGATTGGGATGAAAGGTGTTATGTCAGAGAAGCTTTTCTTCCCTGCTTCTGGAATCCTGCCTCCCATGAGGAGCAGACCACCAGCACAAGCTCTGCCTGTATTATTCAATTCCCAGGAAGGGACGTCGGCTAATGAACTTGAACAGTTGGGAGCCCCACAGCCTTGTCTTCAGGCGCTCTGTGTCTGCAGCAGCAGGGGAGAGATGCTGAAAGTGCTGAGTGGGGCTCTCCCGAGTCACTGAGCCTCCCACTTGGCCTCTCTGTTGTTCAACAACAGAACTGTTATGAAGGGTTTCTGTGCCAGGGGAGCTGGGGTGTTCTGACAATCTTTTAGATCCTGGAAATGCCAGCACTGCTAGTGTGATGTGGGTTGCTTGTAGCAAATGCTGGTTTAAAATGCCTTCTGGTTCAACTTCTCTCTCAGACAGAGGGAAATCATATGTAACTATTTCAGTCTGATAGTCTAGGCAGGAGGAAACACTTACCACTGATAGTTATTATCAGGCATCTGAAAGTCTTATTTGGTAGCCCTGTGGTAACTGCTTGGTTACAGATGCTCCCCAAGGTAGTGCAGTAGCGAGAGAGATGGAGGGGATGTGCTCAGATCTGTTTCTAACCTTACCTCCCTTGTGGCAACACATGGCCAAATTAAGGAAAACATGGATCCTATTCCAGCATGGAAAATGCAATTTTATAAGAAACTTTTTAAGAAGGAAAAAATGTAGACGTGATTTCTAACAAGTTAAACGAGACAACTCAATATGGACAATTCAACAATTAAAGCATCATCATTTTGACCTGGAAATATCAAATACTCAGGAGGGAGCAAAACCACTAAAACAAAAGGACTTTTAAGTTCTGAGTTGCGGACTTCATGACATGTCACTTTTACTAAACACAGCTTTATTTTAACTTTGTGTGTGTAGTAATGAAATCCTAGTTCCCCCGTACACGTAGGGTCTCTGTACACCGTGTTATATGGTTTCGAGCCTGCAGCTGGCTCTGCCACAGCCATTGTCATCACGGAATTCCCTGGCGTGGCAGTGATGCCATTTCTCCAGCAGATGGCTGTGCAATGTCCCATCCTCTGCGTGGAATGAGCCGCACGCACAAAAGGTGGCAATTCGCCTTGAAACACAGGGAACGGGGGAAACTACCTAACCCCCGCCTCGGGGAAACCCCTTCAGCCACTCCTGCTTCATCACAGATATATTGAGTGAAAAAGACCCAATCTCCATATTTTTAATATTCCCTGAAATGGTTTTGAGCACTGTGTTTAAAAATACATGGGACAATAAATTATACATTTAGACCATTATATTGGATGATAGATATCGAATGTTAAATTTCTATGTGTGTTATCTGCTATTTCTGATATAACTAGAAGAACTCATTGCTCAGGATTTTGTATTGCTGCTTTTCTTTGTTTGTTTGCTTTTGTGTTGCTTTGTTATTGTGAATGACACCTCTAAGTTGGGTCTAGCTGTATAATTTGAATTTTTTTTTTAAATCTTTTAAAATTTTTTTGTTTAAACTGAGCATGGCATATCTAATTTTTAAAAGGTTTCAAATATGAGTCATTTGATGGCTATTTCTACCCTAAAGAGCATGTGTATTAGATTTTCGGTCTGGTGCCCCCATCATACCTGCTGTAATCCAGCATCTACAACGGGAAATCTCAGCTCTGGGAATAAGGAGCACATAGATGTAATCACCATATGATGTTGTGGCGTGATTCCTTTGGAAAAGGCCTGAACTACACTGGAAGAATGATGTAGGAGAAGCTATATTGCCTGTGACTCCTCTGAATTTGTTTCCCAAATGAAAAGCCTGAATTTCTAATGGTACTTGAAAAGTACCTTTCCTCTGCTGCGGTGAAATGTAGTAAGCGCACAATTTGTGACTGTCTGTGGGTGAGGTTTTTGTGTGTGTGTGTGTGTGTGTGTGTGTGTTCATCGATGGCTACAGTCCTTGCTGCTGTCAGAGGCAGCGCAGTGCACTTGGGGCTTGCTCCATGGCTGCTTTGCTCTCACAGAGATGCTGTGTTCTGGGTCTTATGGCCATTATGTTATCTGAGCAGTTTTAAAGCATTAGTAAAACAAGCCCACAGGGATAAATATGTATCCTTGGAATGCTAACAGTGAATAAAACTGTAAGGATTTGGGTGTTCCAGATTGTGGAGCTGTGAGCTGGGCAATGGATTTGTTAGGGAGGATGAAGGATGAGGGGGATAATATTAAAAAAAGAGTGGTGTCTGTAATTCTAACAGTGTCAGTGAATGCATTTAGAATAACAGAAAGACCAGTAAATGAAAGAATAAAAGGACATTGGTCAGCTGGTCTTTATCATGGGCAAGTAACTGACTCCCTTGTCATAGATTGTATCATCACATCAGCACCTGATAAATCCTGTGTAATGAGTTAGGCTGAATGCAAGAATTTAGCTTCTGTCAAGAACCATGCCATGGAAAGATAACAGAAGCTGTTGAAATTATAACTATTTGAGGGGTTTGTATTTCTTATCAGGCAATTTCAATAGATTCTATCAAACTATTGGACCATATGATAATGTCCTCTGAGTTCCTATCCTAATTTTTACAACACCCATAATTTACAGCATAAAACACCTTATATCATCCTAATTGCAGTCTATTTATCTTCAAATAAACTATGAGAAACATGGAATTTCTTGATTCGGCATTTTAATCCGTTTCCCTGGAAACTCACATTATGACTGAACTAGATTTTAATATTTGAACTGTAAAATAATGTCACCATACCCAAGTTATTCTGCTTGTACTGTACTAAAGACTGGAAATCACATTAGTGCCACATAAGTAGCATTCCTTAGATATGCTTCTCCTGGAACATCAACTTCAAAATGTTTCATGAACTGAGCAAGCATATAAAAATTGGTATGAATTTGGACTAGAAAATTTATGACCTAATTTGTACATATTTTAGTTTTTAAAAAAAAAAAATTGAAAACAGCACCAATGGCTAGAGAGGTATGTCAGGAGTATGAAAATCTCAGTTCAGTTACCCGCTATCTGATCAGTTCACTACGTTTTGTGAGCAAAGGCACTTAAATTTCTGGACCTCAGTTTCCCCAGCTGCGATATTGAATTAATAATAATGTTAGTCCAGCTACTTGCAAATTGCTTTTGGGCTGAAATGTAGAATAAAAACAGGTAATCCCATCAGCCATCGCCAGAGAAAATATTTACAAAACTATCACTTCACTTTGTGAAGTTTTTTTACATGTATACCAGTCATAAATCTTAGATGATATTTTTTTGAACTTAGAATTTGATTGTTTGGAAATGGTTTTTATTTTTTAGGTGCTGCAAAAACGCAATATCATCATTGCCTTTAGTGGTAAGGTTTCCATGGTTGAAGATCTGTCTAATCTGTCAAAAAAAAAAAAAAAATTAAACCCAAAAATCAGTTTCAACAAACCTGGTAATTTTTTAAAAATTAGCTGTTAAAAAAAACCACTTCTAATTAATTTTACAGCTGATGACCTCTGTATTGTCTTTGTACTGCTTTTTTATGTTGTTCTGAAACATTCCTCTAGAATTTTTAGCCCTGGGCATTTAAAAATTCTGTTCATTATAAAGAAAATTTTTAGATTTTAGTATTAACACCAGCCCCTGCCAATCTCAAGAACGCATTTATAAAGCCAGTCAATGTCTTCAGCAATGTGGTCCCACACTGCACTAAGCAGATAAGAGTCGCTGCAGATGATGAGGTTTTGGTAAAGCTGGTACAGAACAGAGAGAGAAAAAATTGTTGTGGAATCATCCTGATCGTCATGTTCTGTGGTTCACTCACATCCTTTCTTTTTTCTCCCTCTTTCAGCTCAAGAGCAGCGATCAGTTATCCACAGCAACCAGGCTGAAAGCAGCAGAACTGTCAGTGAGAGGACAGCAGGAACTCTGCAGGACCCCAGTGGGCCAGGTCAGTTGTGACAATTGCTCTCACCTCTACCCAGTCACTGACCATGGGACTCACTAAGATCACTGCAGAAACAATTTGAGGAAAGTCTCTGTCTGCTGAAGGGACCTGAATGCACTGTCAGAGTTTCTAGCAGTCATGGTTCTGATAAAGATGGGCAGAAGATACTGAATTTAGATGTACCAGGAGCTTAGTATCTATAGAAGTTCTTGTGGCTAAATTAAAACCAGGAAAGTATTCTGTACAGAAATATTTAAACTATTATGTTATTGAATAAATAGGTTGATTAACAGGGGGGAGAAAAGAGAATTAAGCCAAAAAATCCAACCCTAATGTAGGAGTAGTATAGACCAGCATTGCACATGGAAGAAAATGTAGTGATGTTAATGGATTATCTGAATATGTGATTATTGTTATATTTTCTTACAAAAATTGGTTCTTTCTTCAAAGTCAATACAATGATGTTTCAAGCCTTAACAAGGGCAGCTCAGGCATGTTTAAAACTACTCTGTCTAGGATGATCAAATAGCAAAGAAAAACACAAGGACAGTTTACAGCTTTATAGCACAGATGCTTGAGACTAGTTCGTTACGCTATTCATTTGCTCATTATTGCACTTACTTCAGCTTATCTAGGCCTTATGTTTTTGGAACATAATGTCAATGTTGTCTTGAAAGGGTATGTACAGACCATCTAGCATTGTAAGAGCTGGTCAGTAACAGTAATGCTGTTATTCAAATAGTGATCTACATTGAGAAGCTGTGTTAGATGATTGCCGCATGAAAAGTGTCTCCACCTCTTGGTCTCTAGAATGCTGGGTGTTCTCACTTCCTTTTATATTTATTTTTCATTACCATCTGTGTTACTTAAAGTTTACCAGCACAAATATTTCAGAAAATTAATTTCATAGTTGTCTGCAGAAGTATTCATGGGAACAGGATTTTATTCATACCAGGCATGTTTGCATGCTCACTAAACTGGGAGCAGAAACAGTCATGGGTTATCAGATCATTCCAATTAACCATTATTTCAAATACTAACTGATCACTATAAAGAAACATGAAAAGGTATCTGTGATTTGGAGGAACTAAAGTAATTCACGTACTACACTGCACAAGGCTGTGCCATCTGAAGTTGTATATGCCTTTGAGGGTGTTGGTAATGCAGAATTGTTTAGAAAGTCTATGGACTCAGAACTGCTAACAGTCAGTGTATCGTGTTTAATTAACAACTAAAGAAATATGTGAAACATGCTTGAATAAGGATGTTGTTTGAAAAAAAAAAATTTCTGCTTGTGATATACTCCCCAGCAGTGAGTAAAACTGCCACTGTCAGATTAATGTTTAATGGCATATTATATGCAAGTTATTTGGCAGAATTCTCTACATGCTGTGAAACGAGCTTGTAGTTTATGTGGTGAGGAGCCAAATGATGGAGAAGATGTAAAGGAGGCATTCCTTGAACTTTCTTACTACCTTCCTTTTCTTTTGAATCTGTTGATGCTTCAGTTATGGTTGTCTACACTGGCTTTTTGTGTAACCATCAGATGTTACATGCTGTGGTGTTATTGTCATTCACCTCTTGGCCTATATCCAGAAACATTTTAAGGAAACCAATAAGGCAGGTTATGTTCTCAGGTCTGTGTTTTGCAGTTGTCAATACACTCTTCTGGGCTTGAATGCATCCTGAGAGAACAGGATGTCACAATCAAGATTGCCACAGAGTTTTATGGAGACATTACACATGTATGTGCTTATGTCCACATATGTGTTTTACTTTAAATCTTAATGGATAGAAAAAGGTACGGAAAGACTTAATCTGGCGTGGAGATACAGAAAGGTTTTTTCAAATGGGAGTTAGGCTGTTGTCCCTTGGTGATATTGTGTGAGCAACCAAGTCTCCCAGGGCTGGAGGGAGGAGGATGTTTAGTAAAGCAGACAGGACCCATTATGAAAAAGTGAGCTTGATCAATAGAGCACTGAGACAAGCCACCCCTGTTAGCAGGAATTATGCTCTGAGAAATAAATCTGAAATTGGAATCTCTAACCTGCATGTTAATTGCTTTGTGTTTTGGGCTTTTTTTTTAAACCGAATTGTGTCAGTCTAGAAAGAGAGAGATACCTGCTCTGGCTTCCAGTGCTGCCAGCAGGGCCTGTGGCCAGGACTGACTGCCCTGATTTGTCATTCCACCAGCAACTGCTGGATTCTGCTTCCAGCTCCCACTATGCAGCCATGCCAATTTCAGGCATAAAACCTTGCTTTCAGGTTCATCTAACTACTTTTCCTTCCTCAGTGAGAACTGATAGAAACAAAAGTGAAAAAAGCATTGCACCCTGCAGGTTAGTTATCAGTTTGGGTGACCGTGCATGAGCCACTAATGAATTCAAATCCCTTTCTCACAGTAACAATTCAACCATAAGCAGAAGTGTCCAGACCTGTTTGCCTCTCACAAAGCTGTATTATGAAGACAAAGGTCTATCAATGGCCTGTCTTTGCAGTGCCGGGCAGGACAATTGCCAGTCTAAACTAGGTGGTTGAGTTAGAAACACAATTTAGGATCTGTGTAAGCAAACACCTTGGGCAGACAACACAGCTGGCGATCCTAACATCCCAACCTGAAGGAGCTTTATTCCCCACGTTCTTCCAGTTATGACTTTTACAGTCAACATGCCTCTACAGGAGAGCATTCTCAGGGATGTTGGCATGCCTCATCTGTGCTGATGGGGTGCATTTAGCTAATTTTCTGGATTTTCCCAAATGCTACCAGGTTAGATAAGACCCATGTATTTTTAAAGACTAAACATCATCAGAAGAATATGCCCTTTTGCATATCACTTGCTTGGGATTTTTTGGAGCCTTTAGACCCCCGTACTTAGACATGATTCCCGATTAGAACTCTTTGCTGCCATGGGAATAGACAGTGATTCCATAATGAAACGCGACAAATAATCAATAGGAATACTTTAAACTTACACTAATAAATACTTGTATGGAATGCTAAAGAAATCTCTTCCATAGCAGTTTATTAAGTCATACTATGGTCCAGATCATTTGGGGTAATATAACATATGTCTAACAGAGCCCATTTAGGCTGAATTGTTGAAGTATATTTTCTAGCTTTGCTTACAGGAAGTCAAACACATAATTTTATCAGCATCTTCTGAAAATCCTGGACTAAGTTGGATACCTGTCAGCTGTCAAACTCAGGTGGCTGACTGAAGTCATGTGGAGCCATAATTTTCAAGATCAAGGCCTTCTTCACCATTACCTATTTTTAAAAGCATCCATCTAGGCCTTTTTATTCCGGAAGAGACTACAAGTGTCAGGAATGATTTAGGCAGGTTTTAAAATAAACTTGTCTTCATAGGTTGAGCTTCTATTTTTAATGACAAACTAATGATTATTCCAAAGTAATGTATCTGTTAGCTGTTTTTCTGCCTTGCTGCTGTGTTGAACAAGTCTTTATTTTGACCTGAACAATGAAAGGGTGATGTATTCCTTCAGACACAAGCCTTGCAAATTTATGAAGCTGTGTTATAAATGGTAAGTAAAAATGAACGCTTTTGTGATTGTGTTAAAGGAGATTGACTAAATGAGAGTTTACTGAATACCCTGTAGGGTGCTAGGTGGAGAAAGAATGGCATTATGTTGATTAAAATATGCTAACCATTCAGAATATTCTTGTAGAATCATAAATACTTTATAATGGATACATATGCTTCAGTAATTAGTAACTGCTGTGCTGCTGAATCTCACTAATACATGATACATGACAAAAATCAAGATGATTCAGTCAAAACTAAAAATTCAGAAACTTTTCACCCCACTTTCAGCTAATGTCTATCAAGTCAATTATACCTTTTTTTTTTATTAATTCCACAATGTTTTAACAATACTTGGGGTTTTTTTCTTCTCATTTTGTTCCCTGACCAAGCACTTTTTCAAAAAATGAATGAGAAGATTAGCAGTCAGGAGATGAAACTGACTTTTCTACAGAAAAAGGTTGACAGCATTGCTGCTGCAATGAATGATGTACGCAAGACGCTTTCATCTCTGGAAGGCAAAATCAATGAAGATAAGGGCAGAGACTTCCAGTCTTTTCTAAAAGGTAAGAAAAATAAATTAATGTAATCACTCACCCTGTTAGAGGTGCCAGGAAAAAAAAAAGCTAAAAACCTTCATGGGCTGTCCTATTCTATTACTCAACACTTGTAGGGAGAAATCTTTTCTTAAATTTCATTTCATAAGAGAAGACTTTGTTTATTTCAGTGTTTACTATGGTGTCTTTTATAGTGACAAAAAATTTATATTCTTGGGCACTTTATCATAGTAACTTAAGCCACTATTGAAGCATTTTCATTTACTTAGAGCTTCTGCAAATATTCTTATCTTTGTTTTTGTTTGTCTGGAAGTCACTAAAGGATGTAGTATTTGCTTTGCTACCAAGTCTAACTAATATTCTTTAATACATAATTCACACATACAGGGGAAACTATAAGGAATCCTGTGGTGGTTGTAATACAGCAAACATTCTGCTGAATAATTTGTCCCTGATCATATTAGACTATCTTTGATAAACATGATACTCATGTTCAGTATATGAGAAAGACAAGGCTAGAGATCAGGAGCTTGGGCAGATCTTCACCTGCAGAATTATGCATCCATTCTTTGTGAATCAAGACCTGTATGTTACCCAGCTACAAGTGTTGCTTAACAAGCAGGTTCAGACTGAAACTTTCATTTCTTCAATGTCCAATATTCTTCTCATTTTTTCAGGATTTTTTCCCCAAACCATATTTTACACTTAAGAATCCAGAGGACATTTCTACTGTTTAAAAAAGGAACTCCAGAACCTTTGTTCTGTTACATTGAGATAAAACTGAACGAAATAATAAGTGTTTTTGTATCTCCCTCAAGTTTACCAAGTTAGATCCCATTTCTTGTATTTTCAGTCCACTGTCTCCTGAGCTGCTCCTGCGCATGCTAGATGGCTCTCTTGTATGCAAGTTTATTCCATCTCTTGATCTCTCTCTCTTGACCTGCTTTCACCTCTCCACATATTGCTAGATGGCATTCTTGACCTTTGGGTGCACATTTAATTTGTCTTTGAATATTTTCTGTTTCCCTTCTGCTTCCTCCTCATTTTTTTTTTTTTTAATATTTTGCTCATTCTAGCTGTCATTTTCATGCTAGTCTAAGAGGTGTGTTTCTGCCTTCTGTGTTTCTGCTTCTGCATTCCCTATCTTTATTTCAGGTTCTAAGTCTTAATTTAAATGTACTGTTCAAAAACCCCCTATTATTTCACACTTCTTTGCAAATGTTCTTCAAGCCTTTATTGTTTTTACCTGCAATGTTTTATATTATACTTTCTTAGAAAAAAATCTCCGAGTGATGTCCCTTTTTTTGATTTCTCTTCTCAATCTGTCTCCTAATCAAGTAGTTCCGATGAAAAAAATGCTATCAATTACATTCCTTTGCTCTAATTATGGGCATTCTGACACAGGTTATTCTTGGCTAGTGCATAGATAAACAGCAGGAATCAGGAAAAGAGGGCAGAAGGAAAAGGTTAGTGCTTCTGCTTGCTTGTATGTGTAATGACAAATGTCAAATGCAGTTTCTGTCCAGGAAGTATCAGTCAGTTGTACTCAAATGCATAAACAGCATCCTAAAGGAGCAGGACCTGAAGAAAGGAGCTTCCATATTGTCCTGTAACTTGGTACACAGGTGCAGCATAGGCACATCTGACTTGCTAGAAGTCAGTTAGAAGCTCACCTGAAGCAAACCACAACTTTCCCCAGTACCCCTGCCCTCCTGAAACAGTGCATTTTCAAAGCACAGTTAAGTCTGTAGCTTCTTCACACTATTCAGACATTTTCCTTCTTCACTTTTCCATTTTCTTCCTGCCCAGTTCCTTTGCTCACAGTCCATACATCACCTTTTCTCTTATTGCAGAAATTCTAATGTTCTGCCCAGGTGTGTATCAGGGTTTGTTAGGAGAGAGGTCTGATTCTGTGACCAAACAATTCAATGCATTTTACGAGGTCTTTAACTCTTGGTTTCATCGGTGGCTTTGGTGACACAAACATGTCATCTGTTGATAGAGGGCAACACTCACTGGAGTAAATTATATCCTCCTCTAATTTTGTTAGTGAAATCTGTCAAGCATTTTAAAAACTGCTTTCAGTACTCAGGAGGCTGCTTCCATTTTTCACTGAGGAAAAATAATTTTGTTCTCTCCTTTTAATTTAAGGAACTCTGCTTTCTTCCTGCTATTCTTTTCTTCCTCTTTTAACTCCATATTTAATACACACCTTTCCTCTTCATTATTAAAATGTACACTCCTTTAAAAATGAACTCAGTAATGGAGTGTTAATCACTTCCAAGCCAGAAATGTCATTTGCAGCTGCATATATAACCTCAATTCAGTCTCCTGTGTACATACATTTATTTTCCACATTATTCTTCAAATAATTGAAACTGCAAAGAGAGTATATGTTGACACAGAGTGATTATGCCCTTTGGTTTTCAGCCAGGAAGTTAAAATTAAAATTTATAATCTCATAAAAAGTGCAAGAGATCTTTAACAGTCACAGGTAGTTTGGGCCTTTCTATTTCAAAATGAGCAACAGAGAAATTGAGTTACATCCATGAGTGCACACCTATATCCTCAGCTCAATAACATACCCAATTGTCACCTAAAACACGAATTTGGGTCAGGTCTTTGTGTGGGCAAGTGTGTTCCCGCAGCCCTTGCTGAACTTTGCTTATGAGTTAGCAACTTGTCCTAGCCAAGAAGCAGGGGAGGGAGAAACCCAGAGCTGTTTTGTCAGGCTCCACACCCTCTTGGCAATGAGAACACCTGAAAACCAGAGCTGAGCTCCATGCTACGCTCACTGTCCAACCAAACGGAGAGGAATAGGACAGAGTGCGGCTGGCACCTTCTTGGCTGTCACGGAAAGAAAAGGTCGGTGTAGACTTGTGGAACACCTCTCACAGATGAATGGTCTGTTATCAAGATTTCTTGCTAAGATGAAGGAATTTAATTGATTCCTCACAGAAGGTTTAGAGTAATCTTGGTTCTTTCCACAGCCATTAAATTTTTCCTCCCAGCTCACTGTGTCTCTTGGAGCACAGAACAATATTTAGCATCATAAAATAGCCTGGCCAAATTGGATGGTTTTTCTACATGTCCATTTTTTAACTAGGTTTATATCTTGGCTTTTCCTCTCAGCTGCTAGGACACCTTTATTCTCGGATATTTCAGTGTATAAGTGTGCACATATATGTGCATATTCACGTACATGCATCTGTCTAGTCATTTACTTGCTCTTTAGGTAGTTAAAAGGAAGATAATAAAGGTAATCTCAGTATTATTACAGTTATTTATTATACTTTATGTAAAATTGCTGTGACATTTGGGACTTCAGTTGACAATATTGGAGTTTAATTCTTAGGAAACTTCATGCTATATTTCTGACATGACTCTTTCCTAGGCTAGCAAACTTGGGTCTGATTTCCTGATATTTTACTGCACTTGCTGAGAATGTGCCTTCAAATAACTTTTCAGGACATGCCTCTGTTTTAGAGATGATGAAATAAAATCCACGCTGTAGAATTAATTGAGAAGAAAATGGAAGAAGGGAACAGAGAATTTCTGCTTTATCAATACAGTTTTAATCAGAGAACCTGTGGTCACTGAGCCATTGTAGAGGTTGAAGAGTTTAATCATTATATCACAATCTGGCTGCAAGTGTTCATTGGGTTTAGGAAAAATGTGCAAAGAATGCTTCAGTGTTTCAGTTCTACACAGGGGCTACCTTTGGAGAATAAATTAACAAAAATCCTTCTAATCTCACACCAGAGCAGAACTACTGCTCTAGTTAATTGAAATATGTTATGCAGAACATTTTTATGCCTGTCTTGACATCTGTAAAGCTGTATGGAAAGTATATTCTCATGTTGTTCACCGGGGCAGAATTTCCACACCTTTGCTTCTGCCTAATGCTTTTCAGGATCAGAATTCCTAGGAGCTATTTAAGGAGTTGCAGTATGCAAGACTTAAAGTTTCTACCTTTAAAATGTCTGCATTTTACAGCAGTTGCTGAGTTACTAACTTTAGCTATTCAATAAGGCTATTCTTTTTATTTTGCTTCTTTCTCACAATATTGTGCTGTATCATCACCTAGCACATGCAATACTGTAGGAAGGTAATAAGCTCTGCTTTCACTTCTTGATCATAAAGTTTTAAGGCAGATGTTTTTTGCCTTACTTTCTTAGCAGAGAAAGGACACATCATTTCTTATAAGCAAACCACAAAAGCACAGAGGTCTCCTCCTTTCAGTGGTCAGAAAGAGTTTAGCTAGGAGGTCGAAGTTGATACCATATGCAGGGTCTGAGTTTGCCCTTTCAAAATTATAGCAGAAGTCCCACTGATAGAAATAGGGATGAATCCTTTCAAAATTATAGCAGAAGTCCCACTGATAGTGCTTGAGGATTCATCCCTCTTTCTAAAGATGTATGTAAGCTGTAGCCATCCTCTACATTTTCCAGCTATAAATTTTGCTCTCTGTGTGGGTAAATTGGGGCAGGGATGTGTGTTTCACTGCTGCACAGTACTGTGTTCACTTTGTGAGAAAAACTTACATGTTACTAACATAGTTGGTTTGATTGTTTCCGTATTTCTCCTTTTTCCCAAAGGTCTCAAATCCAAAAGTATTAATGACTTAATAAAAAACATAGTTGGAGAACACTTTCAAGTATTTCAAGGTGAAATGCAAGAGAGCATGGCTCAAATTTTCAAGACTATGTCTAGTTTGTCAGGTGATCTTGAAAATACAAAACAATTAGTCAAGCACCTGAATGAAACCCAAAAAAAATTTGCTCAGGAGAAAGACAGTGGGCCAACAGAACTTGACATTCTGGAGCTGAAGAGTCGTATGGTGCAGATGAGAGAGGAAATGGCCCTCACTTGTGACAAGCCTGTGAAAGCTTTACAAGAAAAGCAGAAGTCCTTGGAAGTTAACTTGGAGCATCAACAGTCAAGAAGTGCAATTTATTATGAATCTTTAAATAGGACTCTTACTGAAATGAGAGATGCTCATGAACAACTGTTATCAGCTGAACAGTTTTCAAGACAAAGCGTCCCCTCGGCAGATCAAGTCATGGAGTACAATTTTACAGAGTACATGCTCACACTACGTGAGAAAGTAAAGCGACAAGGCATGATGGTGCTGGAAATCTATGATGACTTAAGAGTCCAAGATAGCAAGATCAGCAATCTCAGTGTTGCACTGGAAATTCAGAGAGACTCTGTTCTCGGGGTCTGTGATGACATGTTGTCAGAGAGCAGGACAGCTTTCCAAGCACAGCTGGCAGCAGTCCAGGAGAGTGTGCTTGTTCTAAATAAGAGTCTCTCCGATGTGTTCTTTCCATTGGACAGTAAAATGGACAAAATGAATGAGCAAATTAATGATTTGTGCTATGATATGGAAATCCTGCAACCCTTGATTGAACAAGGAGTACCTTTCAGTCTGACTTCGGAGGATGAGCAACAAATCCAAGCTAAAGAATTCAAAGAGAAACTTGAAAACCTCACTGTTGTCATTAACAGAATGAGTTCTGCAATGAAGGAACTTTCCAAAACTCAGGAAGAACTTAAAAATGAATCTCAGGCTTATCAGGAACTGTTTGAGAGTCGTGTTAATGAATGCTCCATGGAAATAGAAGACGGATTAAACAAGACCATGATGGTAATCAACAGTGCTATTGATTCTATTCAAGATAATTACGTACTGAAAGATACACTACATGCTCTAAGAAATGAGACTGAAGTTTGCTGTGGCAGAGCTGAGGAACTGGACAGCCTCCTGGCTTTCATTCCCCAGTTCCAACAGTTGAATGAATCCCTCCAGTCACTGCTCTATAACAAGAAATATGAATTTACTTCACAAGTAGTGTCATCTCTTTCTGATCTTCCATACAAGGAGTCTGACAAAAGTATCCTCCACAATTTCAGTAGAGTTTTGTATATTTTAAATGATACATCATCAATGGTGGAAAAGCAGCAACAAGATATCAGCCGCCTGGAGGAAAAACTGTTTGACTTTGTGGAGGATTCAAAGGACCATGAGGTTCGCCTTCTGAATGTGGAGTCAAAAATTTCCAAGTTTTTGGCAAACAACTGTGTCTCACTAAAAAAAATCAAAGCTGCCTCAACAGAGAAAGAACAGGTGGTCTCACTTCAACTCCAGGCACTGAGTTCCAGGATCAAGGCCCTGGAAGCCAAGTCGATCCGTTTCTCAAACATCATTCCTCTTGTGAATGAGACTGCTCACAAGGCCTGGGGGCTGTGCCAGGATGCCAACAACAGCATCCAGAAAGTGAACACAAGTATACCTGTGCTAATTAAATTGGCTCAGCCAGATATCCCCCTGCTGCAGAGAGGCCTCCAGGAGCTCATTGAATCTGTGCTTGAAGTAAAAGCAGGAACTATTTTGACAAATTTAACCCAGCATGTTGACACATCAATGGTAAATGTAATGAACAATATCACCAAACTTCAGAAGCAGATGAAACCAGTTATAAAGAAACCAGCTCCAGCAAAAAAAGTGGCAGCAAATGTCACCATGAGCCTGGCGAGCAGAAGTCAGAGGAACACGGATAATGCAATAGATCCAGGTAATGCATTTTACTCTACTGGAAATCAAGGTATGTTTAATAAAGACTTATGCAATCGTTGTGATGAGCTGAGTGGCAGAACTTGACTGAGAGTAAATAAAAAGTCTAAAGACTGCTGTAAATAGTTTCAGAGGAACCTGAGATTAGTCTCTAGAGTTTATTTTGCATATGAGGAGGTTCTGCACTAAGGCATCTAGAAGCTCCATTTAATTTTCCTTAATAGATTCCAACCTGATCATTTAAAGATACATGTACATGCACACACACTCAGCTGAGAACCTGACCTTTGAAAGTAACTGACAGTTTAGACAAAATCTAAAGAACAAGAATTTTGTGCCTGCATCTCAATTACCAATTTCAGTAGAAAAAAATGTATGCAAGCTGGGAGAGAAATATAGAGTTGAATCAGTACTTTGCAGTGTCAGCAGGGATGAAAGTTATCAAAAACCTGAAGCAAGTGAATACAAATGATTGTAATAAGGTTTTTGCAGGCTCCTTCAGGACTTCATTGAGAGATGCAGTTACAGTTACAACACTGTGCTCTTGAAAAAGCAGGAATCCAGCCAATAAAGTAAGTTTGGCTCTGGTCCACCTGGAGAGCAGCTCAGCTAAGCAGGAGCTGCCATTCTTGAAAAGGAAATTTTGAGTGTGATCTGCTTCTGAACTTCAATTCAAATGCCATCATGTGAAATGAATTCATATGAATGAATACACAGAAGTACAAACTCTTGAGTTTTGACTTTTGCAATCATACTTGAGTGAAAATCAATAGCACAAGATAATGTTTTATGGAAATAAGATTTCTGGCACAATACAGAAAATGGAGGGTGGATAAGTGACTAGAAATACTGAGATGATGCTAATTCACAGTAAAATTAGACAGATTTCTTAACAACAGAGGTATGTCCAGGTCCTCCTGAAGATCCAGACCTGAAAATTTTCTATAAAATGCTCTCAAACTTATGAACATTTTTAAACCAATATTTGGTCCCTATTGTAAGCAGGTGTAGAGACAGTAAGACCTATTACTCTTGTTCACATGCTAAGGCCATAGGCAATCACCTTTTCCCTCTCCATGCTTTTTTTCCTTCCTTTTTCTCCACCTCACTCCTTCATCTTCTCCTGTCCTAGGGACAGCATTTATCAATTATCAGTGGAAAGGATCCTTTTTAAAGACCCAGTCCCATGAGTAGCTTGGTTTCTGAGGAAAGCCATCCCCACTGAAAGATTTCAGTCCTTGGTTATCTTTTTACTTACAGAGTGGACACAGCTATTGGAGCAGGCAGTTGCACTTAAAAATGCCCCAAGGTTTGCGAAATGCTTACTAAAAATAATTTTTGTATTTTGCTATTAAAAGAAGGCAGTTCTTCCTCAGTCATTTGTGTTTTACATCTGTTCCTGCCAATGCACGGGATGGAAATACAAAATCTATGTTCAAAATTGAAGTTAAGAGAAAAGATATGTCTTTGATCCTTCCTGTATCACCTACTTTTTTGGAAAATACCACTAGTGCTATCTGCCTGAAGCACAGGAAGGTTTTTCACTCTGCTCTGTTTTTCACTTCATATTGATGAATTAATGCTTTTCCTATTTATTCTTTATCTCCTATTGAATTTCAACAAATAGCTTGCTTGATTGTATTGGATATATGCTCACTTACAGAAAGTGCAGATCTTTGCAGATGTTGAGAAGCCTTATTTTTATACAAGGTTTCTACATAACAATGTTTATGCTGACAGTTACATCCATAATGAGATTTTGTACTTAAAAATATTTCATGGCTAATGAAGCCATACATTATATTTCTGTAAGTTAAAGAAGCAAGGCCATTACCCTAATTAACAAATATCCATCTTCTGCCTGGGTAGATTTCACTTCTCCCCAAAAACTTTTTCTCCCAAGTTCTAGGACACCACAAGAGATTTGTACTGCCTCTACTAAAATTTCTAGAAGAAACTCTAAGGCATAATTGGCTAATTATAAAATGTATTTAATCTTAGATTACCATTTTCACTGTAAAAAAAGAAATCTAGAAAGAGGTGAATGACAATCTTCATTGACTCCAATATGTTCAATATTTGAGCCTACTCTAGCAGATTAGGGTTTTAATTGGCTTTAATGTGTTCAGGATTTGACCCTGAGGTAATACTTTCCTAAGTAATTAGTTGAAATCAAGAGGAAGCAATGTGAGTTTGCATTGCGTATGCAGAGACATCAATCTTTGCAGACCTCCCATACTGTGGAATGAACTAAAGAGAAGTTTTATGTCAGGTAGAGGCTGCAATACATGTATGAGGGGTGAAAACACCAACACAACACCTGATACTGACTGATGTGGCAACCCAGGAGGGATGAAAGGGTGATTATGTTAAAACAGCTTCAATATCTAACATAGAGGAGATGACAGCCTTAAAAAATACATGCATTTTATATACATATATACACACACAGTGCCTCTTAATTAGTCTTGGGTTTGGGTTATGGCTGGTCCTACTTTCCAATGCACTGTTCTCCTGCAGAAATGTGTGATGCAGTGTGAGGGCAGTTTAGCTCAGTTCCCATTTTCCTGTTGCTATTAGTGCTGTTCTCTAGGGAATCTAGAGGCTGCTGTGCTTTCCAAAGGTGAATGTACTCTCTTGTTGCATGTTTTGTATTTGTTGTAGGCTTTGCTTTATTCAGATTATGCCACCCTCCTGTCAACATGAATAAGTGAGAGTGAAGCTGTGTTATATTTATGTATTTAAAACAGTGCAACTGTGTGAGGGGTAATTTCGTTTCATTCTCACGGTCCGTGGCCGATTTCTGATTTTGTTTTCACAAGATTTCTGACTCCTTACAGAAATGCATGCTTCCATTGTTCCTTTATCATTCAAGCCTGCAGTGAAATTAGCCTCTTCAAATGTTTGCCATCTTGTGTTTTAGTTGCACAAATGTGATGGCTATTCCAGTTCAGTTTGATGACATACACTTTAAATCTGCATATTTACTCTTTCGACTAATGGGTTGATGAAACTGTTGTGTTGTTTTTAATTTGGTGAGCCTAAAATCATCACACTGGAATTATTAGATACTTCTACTTGACAGAGAAACAGAGCTGCCAGAGTCCAAGTAGCTCAGATTGGTCCTAAGGATCCTCCCCACCCAAAACTGGAGGGCACAGCTGAGGCACCTCTCCTCCTTGCTTTTTGCCCCCTCAGCCTGGGGGTGCTAAGCCAGAGGTGATTGATAACTTTAGGCTGATGACCAGTTTGACCCTGTGTGAGGAGGGTGGTTTAGTGGCTTCCCAGGCTCTTTCAATCTCCTAGGGCTTCCTGAGAAACAGGTACTGATAACTAAATACTGAGAAAATGTTGGTAGGTTACTTCCTGGTCAGCAGAATTTCCAAATTGAACCACTGGAGTCAATCCTTTCCATAAGGAGACCATTAAATTGCTGAATATTTGTTTTGCTTCTAACAACACCCTGGTAGATACTGACAGAGCTTCATTATTTGTTTGAGGTTTGTTTGCACAGCATTGGCAGTCTATTTCCCAAAAGAGCTTCTGGCTGTTTGCCCTCCCAAAGAGTAGCAAAACTGAGTATTAACTGGCTCTTCTCATTCCTACCGTACCAAATGTAATCAGCAGCTACATTTTATTCCCTGCTATTAGTAGCTACAATTTAAGCCTTTAATTTATAGTCTCTCTCTTTTACTCATCTACACTACTAGGTTGTGAAATATTAATTAAAAATAAAATATTTACTATAGTAGGAAATCCTTTCCTAATCTGAACCTTCTGGCATCTTTACCCCAAGGAGATAATTCAGACATAGTGTGTCAGGACACTCTTCAGCAAGAAAAAAGAAACTAGGCTGCTGCAGAGGAGCAGCCTTGGCCAGAAATGACAGCAGAGATGCTGCTGTAGCATAGTTACAGAGATTATTGGCACAGTGGACATCTGCAGCATTTGCCTCTTGCTCTGAAAATCCTAACTTGACTCAAACCCCCTGCACAACTTCTCTTAGTTCTAACAAATGGAGGAACTTCCCTGCAGCTCTTAAGCAGTGCTTCACCTGGAGGGTTAATTTAATGTAGATAAAGCTGTGTCTGAATTTGAATTAACTCCAAGGTTAAGTTCGGGCAGAATCACCCCACAGCAGACTTCCAAAACACTAGTCTCAATCCCATTATCATTTCCTTTTCATGATCTTTTTCCTGTTTCTTGGATTTACTTCTTGTTTATGATAAGCAGAGGCCAATTAGCAGAGAGACTGCTGTGTTCTTACAGGAAGCTTTTGTATTTTGGGAATATGATACAGTCAGCACAATCAGCTGTTTTCCTTCCTTTTCTGCTTTCCTTTGGCACTTGGTAAATATGTGGATCCTTGCTAAATATCAGTGAAATGTTGTGGGTGCTTGGTAAATCTGAGTGAAAAATAACTTCAATGAAGGGTGCAGCAAACTATTATTTAAGAAGAAAACTATTAATTCATCATGTCCAGCTGCCTGTGCTGTGACCCCAGCCATGACAGTCCTAAATTGCTTTATTCCAGGCATTAGAGAATAGATGTTATTTTCTGTGAAAAGAATGACTGTTGTGTTTATAAATCCATATGCTATATCAGAGCAAATTCAAGTGTCACTGTACAATGTGCCTCAGCATTCTGCTCACTGAACTAAAATATCACACAGAAACAGTTTGCCTTAATGCAGAAGTCTGTGAAATATCTGGTTGGAAATATGAAGATAACACGGGCATTACTGAAATACCTACATGAAATCCAGTTCTGCTTTTCCCTGGCAATAAGTAGACCCTTTTATGCAAAGCTTTTTCAGTTCTGACCTCTAAGCCTAGATTTACCATCATAGGACAGTGTGGAGTTCTCTTTCCAGAGTTCTGCTGGTAGTTCCTGGCAGAGAAAAGGTTCATTTTCTGAAATATCTGAGTTTTATTTGACTAAACCAAGAGAAAGGAAAAATATATGGTTTAGAAATGCTTTGTGTTCAGAATTTTTCATCCCAATATTTAATTTTTAATGCAACCTGAATTTTCTCCCCTCTCAAGGTGCTATGACAACACATTATACAATTACCCTCAGTAGTTACTGTCTCAGGGCTCAGCAGCACTGGCCTGACAGATTTCTCTGTATTGGCTGAGTGTCATTTGGCCAGCTCATACCGAGTCAGGAACAGAGGCAAGGACATCCTCACTCAGTGAGGGTGCTCTGCAAAACCACCTGTTTGTTATAATTTTTCTCTCTGGCAACCCAAAGCTTCTGCAACAATCTTGGTAGGTATCTTGGAATTATGGAGTTATTTATGGACAAGTACGTGAAGTGGCTGGGATAGCATTTAAGATCTTTCGCCAACAGGAGCCTGACTTTCCTGCAATGTTTGTTACATACCTGGGTGAAAAATGTCATATACAAGACAGTCCAACCTGTACACCAGCAGTACAAAATCTGTGTTTTGGTACACCCAAGGATGAGCTGCCTCAGTCCAGAAAGAGCAGCCTAATCTAACTTCTTCAGAGTATCTTTTTTCTTACAGCATGTGCATGACCCTCTGAGACCAGCAGAACTCAGAATTTACAGGTGATCTTGAAATATCTCGGAGGATAGCTGAGGGTATGCTGTGTTCAGGTAGAGAGGGAGGACAGGATCTGAAGTTGGCCTCCACAAAGAACTTCAGCAGAATTTGTGAATTGACAAAGAGCCTTTCCAAAATTCTGCATACTTTGGAAGTGTCACTGTCCTGACGTTACAACTGAGGTTGTTGGTTTTCCTCTCTCTTCCACAGGGCAGTTTTCAGCTTGTGCCAGTTCCCCATGCCAGAATGGAGGAACCTGTGTCAATGACAGACAGAGCTTTGTCTGTGCCTGTCGCCACCCCTTTGGAGGAGCCAACTGCAGCGTGAAGCTCCTGAACGACAATTCCCTGAGTGTTGGCAAGTACAGAATTTAGCAGAACAATACGCCATCAGTCCAGTCCTCTGCCCCAGGGCCTAATTACAGAGCGTTTGCTGGTCAGAGGTCTCACGTTTCACTTTAATGAGTGACAACTCAAGTAGCAGAGTCCTGTGTTTTGGTGCTGAAGACATCAATCCCCACGGGTGACTCATGATCTCTTTCTTTAATATGAGCAGATGATGGGATTAAATTGGTTTGGGACCTACCATAATAGCTGGAAAGCTCCCTGCTGAAATGTGCAGAGTGGGAGGGTGTGCAATAGATGTATCTGAACACGATGTCATGGATTTTGAAGGGGGAGGTAAAATCACATCACTGGGGAATACTAGCTTCAACGCAGCCATAAATGTTCTATAAATACCAGTAGCTACCAGGATGTGTGGGACTATGGCCTCAAGGAATCACATTAGGCGTGCCTCTGGCTTTCATCAACAAAGGATACAGCCCTTGAAAGATTTCAAAAGAAAAAAAAAAGTGGAAATTATGCTTATTCAGTCCAGAAAACAAATAAATAATTTATACCCAGGCCACATGGAATGTGAATTTTATGCATCTTTCAGCAGTCATTTGGCTGATTTTCACTCATGACAGCATATGAATAGTGAATGAAATAATTTGTACAGAAGCAGGGAATGATAGTGTACAGGCTCAGCTTGAAGAGAAACACATATACTTTTATCCCCTCATTTAACATTATGAGTGCTAAACCTCCTCAGTGTTTGACTAAGATTTGTGGTGAAATTCTTGGCTTGAGCTCACTCATATGAACAATGAAAGAGATCCCGGGGTGGGAAAAACTAGGGAGGGGTGTGGGGTGGAAAGAAAACTCCCTTAATGATAACATAGTATAGACAAACATAAAGTTCCTTTGCTGTTTTCTCTAGTGGATACACCTAGCAATACTTGTGAAGAAAACTACTTTTTGTACAATGTAGAAAAACATGTTTATGCAGGAATACTGTGTTTCAGTTGCTTGAGGTCTATTATCCACAGGATGATGTGACATTAGAAAATCTGCTTTCGATCTTCTGGCTGGTCCAAGTTGCTTTTGTGTAACAACATAACATCACTTGAAATTGTTCTTTATTGCTTTCCAGATTTTTCGAAAGGAACATACAGATACGCACCTATGGTGGCTTTTTTTGCTTCTCATACATATGGAATGACAACTCCAGGACCCATCAGATTTAACAATCTGGATGTCAACTACGGTGCCTCATTTGCCCCAGCAACAGGGAAGTTCCATGTTCCATATCTGGGGGTCTATGTTTTTGAATATACTATTGAATCATTTAGTCCACGTGCCTCTGGCTATCTGGTTGTTGATGGAATAGACAAACTCGCTTTTCAGGCTGAAAATATTAATAATGACAAGTACACTGACAGAGTAATTACTGGAAATGCTTTATTAGAGTTAAATTATGGTCAGGAAGTCTGGCTCAGACTGGCAACTGGCTCTATACCTGCCAAGTATCCACCAGTGACTACATTTAGTGGTTACTTGTTGTATCGTACCTAAGTCAGTCCTAAATGTGAGCTGTTAGACAAATGAATCAACATACAGATTAGTTTAGCTTTGCCTTTAAATACTTTATTTCCTTAACAGCACTAAGTTTTCTAATGTAATGGGTTTTATAGTGCTGATCCTCCAAGATATTCTTTGGTTGTAGCCACATGCACAACCACAGAGTCCCCAGGTTGGAGATGGGGGAAAACGAAGCATCTTCCTTTATATTAACATGACTGAGAAGCTCAAATGTTCTACTGTTGCACTGCATAGGCATGCTTACACAAGGTTGCTGAGAATCAGTTCTCAAGAGAAAGATTGTTTTGATTATTCCTTAACAGCGTGACTGCAAATCAAAAGTAATAGATAGATTTTGATGACTCAGAATTGGATTACTGGATTACTACTTAGCTCATTGTATCAATTGATGATCACATGTATATATTCTGTTTGGAAAAAATATATTTCTTTCATTTTGCCTACCATTATTAACCACATATTTTGATAGCGCAGCATTTAATTGATTCATGATTCTTTTTATGTAGGCAGTATGAGAACAAACTAGGTTTTCTGAATCTGGCAGCAAAAAGCCAACAGGAATACATTCAGATTAGAAATAAGGTACTTTTTAGTAGTGAATATAATTAGTCATAGGATAAGCACCGTAATGGATTTAGTGGATTCTCTCTGTTGCTTGAAATATTTAAACCACAGCTGGATTTTCCTTGGGTGATATGTTTTAAGCAAACATTGTTATATTGGCTTCACACAGATTTTAGCATTTGACCTATAAAGTACACAAGATTAAATGATATAACCAAAGCATTTTCTAAGTTTGAGCTCTATAAACCTATGGTTTTGTTTGTTTCTGCATTACATTGACTAACTACTGAGGGAAGATGAAATTAAATTCAGTCTGCATGTAATTTTTCAAGCACCAATCCAATAAAGAAATATTTTTAACTGATGCCTGACTGCCTGAAAAAATAAACCCTCAGGTTTCATGCTTATTCTTTGCACAGTCCCAGGGTACTGCAGTCTCTTGATATCCTATCCTCTGGTGTTGCTGGCCAGGTTTGTTTCTGGTTATTGCCTTTGTTAATGCTGTTTGAGCAGGTTTTTCTGTCTCTGTGTTTGTCTCACTCCCTTTTCTTAAAAGCCAAAGAAATCTAACCATGATCTATGCCAATTTATTGAAGCACAGAATGTTTTCAAGCTCCCTGAATTATTCTATTTTCCACTCTCAGGATCTGTACTTGAAAACAGACAGGAATCTTCAGTTCTCTTCTTACTATTACTTAATGTACCTTACAAGATCTTAAGATGAATGTCCGTGAAATACTGAATTCCTCCCATGCTATATGTGGATAAGAGAATCCACAATATCATGCCTCAGATGCATAAATGTACATTTTGTTGTTCCAAACAGAAAAGCGCATTCCTCACCGTAAGCAGTGGTTCTGAAGGGTGTCCATGGGCCTGCGCCTCAGGTTCTGGCTACCTGAGCTACGCAAATGTGCAGCACTGAACAGCATCCCTCCAACTTCAGGGGGCATCCTCTCATGGATGTTAAGGACAGAAGCAGAGAATTGGTGAACATTTTCAATCCAGCCCATTGTTTGAGGGTTTTTTTGAGGCCAGAAATCCTTTCTTCTCTGTAATTGATAGGTTCTTAATTACCATGAACCCTGAATGAGTGTGCTACAGACCTTCTCTTGTTGCATTCCAAACACTCAAAATCTTTGATATGGCACTAATTCAGCCTGCTCTATCATTGAATTTTATCAAATAAAATGACCACAAGCCCTAATCCCTCCTTGTATGACTTTGTCATTTTAATGTGTTTACTCCTCTTTATTCCTGCTGTGGTTATGGCTAAATGGCGTGAAAATTACTCTGAAGATGAAATTCAAATGACCCACCAGAGACTGCATCTCTGTTTTAATGCGACTTTCTTTGCCCTTGCTGCCCTTCCTTCTAAATCCTTCAAGCTGGGTCCTCATCTTCAGAGGCACTTTTTTCCCCCAGCAATTAGATAATTTCTATATCATTGTACTGGTTTTCTTTCCTCTTTTTTCCTTTATTTTTTTTTCCTTCTCTCACAAAACTACAAATTCATTGGGGTAAAGTAAGGAACCTGATAAACACCACATTTGTATGAGTAACACTTAGACAACTAATTTCCCTAATAAAAATAGTGGAACAGACCTCTCTCATTTTACTATTTAAAATATGGGGAAAAATAATATTTTAAAATTATAATAAAAGTACACTCCCCTTTTTACACTGTGTAACAATCCATTCAAATCTTTTTTCAGATGTATTAAAACTAATTATAATTGTCTTTGTCTATTTTTAAAAACTAAAATGTAGATTGTTCACTGTGAAGATAGGTTTGTATCAGTTACAGAAGCTTATTTAGGGACTTGTGACTGTACTTGAGCTGGACTCATGAAGCAAACTATTGAAAAGTAATGGGGGATCAATAAAATCAGTCAGCCTACTTGTTATGCAGAATAGACAGCAATCAGTCTCAAATCCCAGGAGAATTTTTTAGGCTTCAGCCAGGATAGGTGGTTCCTGAGGCACTTTGTCACCCCTCTGCTTTCATCTTCGTGCTCTGATTTGCATCCCCTAATGAGAGCAGACAGCAAATCTGAACGCTCATCTGTGCCCACAGCCCTTGTGAGGGACCTCAAAGCCATCCTGAGCCTTTGTACTTCAAACTGATCTGTGCTCTCTTTATTTGGGTGACTCAATAACCATAGCAACATTTTGTCTGGTCTGACTTTGACAAGCCCATCCGATTCACTCTGGAGTTTGTATTATCATTTCCTCACCTACACCGAGCAAGTTACCACCGAACCCAGCCCCTCACACCCTTGGAATTCCCAGTGAGACCAGCAGCTGCTTTTCCTCACATCCCGTTTCTAGCTGCACAGCCCTGCCTCACTCCAGCTCCTGCCAAGCTGCCCTGCTAACCGAGACCTGCCTGGTGCTGACTCGTGGGTATTGCCGTCTGTCCCTGCATCTGGGATGTTTTTGTTCAATTGGTTTTTTCCTCTGTGATAATGACATCTACACTGGCAGTAAGCAGGAAACAAACCATTATTTCTGAATTCAGGCAGTGACTGAAAACATCTATTAGGAGTAACACTGGAGCTAAACCCCACCAAAATCAGTGGTTATCTGATGATTAAGTACCTTTGACAGTGGGATAATAAATGCATTGATGCAGGTGCAAAGTCGAATCTCCCTTGCAACTCAATTGGGCAGGTAAGCAGGAGAGTGCAAAACAATGCAAAACAAAATAAGACAACACACAAGTGCTTTGGACATTTCAAAAAAACAAGTTTGCACCATTGCTTTGCACATCTGTCACTGGTGGCTGCTACTTGGCTGCAGAAATCATTGCCCAGCAGCTCCATGCATTTCATTAACCCCTTCAGGCCCTCAGATGTATCACAGAATTAACAAGGTCTACATTTTTTCATTGTTTTAATTTTATTAATCCGTACTTCTTCCTATGCTTAGCTGACTGCTAGAAAGCCTGAGCCCAATATTCCTGTTCCCATACTAGAGTGTTATCAACAGAAGAAGACGGAAACCTTTAATTATTGTGGAAGAACTTTTTGTACTTACTTAATCATCCTGGTGTAATCACATTTGCAACAGTTTTATAAGAACTACAAATGTTTATCAGCACTTTGTACTTAAAATATACAGTAGTTCCCTTGCAGTAATTTTCCCCTTGCAAGCCTGCCATTCTCCCCTTTTGCAGGATGGCCCTGATGGCAGGAGAGTTCTCAAGGGTGAGATATAATAAAATACTCTCTTCAGATGGGACTCCAGACAAGAGTGCATGGTAAGAAATCTTTAACAGCAAGCTGCTTCCTAGCTGGGGTTGCTACAGATATGTTAGAACCAACACACTGGCTTGTAATGAACTTCCTTGCCCTGCTTCCCCACCCTCAGAAATCTGTGGTGGCTGCGAGCTGGAAACAGTCTTCTGTACTCACATGTTGCATGTAAACAAACCAAAGTGTTGCTGAAAACATTGATTGCCGTGGCTGCCTTGATTGAAAATTCTTATCTTAGAAAAAGCAAGTTGCAAACAAAACAGACCATGGCTGTTTACAAACAGTGTGCAAGTACTTCCAGAAAGCTTGCTATTCGAGTTTGTAGGAGTTGGGAGATACCATAAGAATGATCTGAAGTGCTCAGGAGTTCTTTATAAATACTCTAATCTTTCTAAATGTTTTTTGAGCCACTAGAAACAGATATATCTCACATCCACACAGATTTAGCATGATGATAGCAAAGTCAAGAATGGTGGCAACTAAAACAAAATCCTAAAATGACAGACTTGTTTAGGAAAGAATTATCCTCAACTCTAGCTGATGACTCTGACTTCTCTGCAAATTGCCTTCAAAGGGAAAAAAAAAGGTTCAGCCATCCGTTACTAGACTACTTATTGCTACTTGCTGAAGGGAAAAAAATACATGTGAGAAAATTGTCTACTATAATTTCCTTTCAAAAAAGGGCCATTACCAGCTTATACAAGCAATAAACAATTTTCAGGCTCAGCATTTAGACACATTGTAGAAGAACATAGTACACCTCAAGTGTAGTTTTCATCAATAATTTTGAGGGTCTAAGCTGATCACTCTGTTACTTTGGCTCCAATACCTGGCATTACTACAGCTTCTCAATAGGTACACACTATCATAAAACGTTTAAATCTGGAAAAACAGGAACTATGCTTACAAAATAAGGACAGAGATTGACTAAAAGTTAAAATGTGCAAAGGAAACTAGAATGCCATCAGCCATGAATCACAGAATCATTTAGGTTGGAACAGACCTCTGAGGTCATTGTGTCTGACCTTTGCCTAATCACCCCCTTATTAACTAGACCGTAGCACTGTGTACCACATGCAGTCATTTCTTGAGCACCTCCAGGGATGGTGACTCCATCTGGGCAGTCCATTCCAATGTTCCATGAATAAATTCATCCCAATGTTCAACCTGAACTTCCCCTGGAACAGCTTGAGGCCATGTTCTGTGATCCTGTAGCCAGTTGCCTGGGAGGAGAGGCCAAATATGCATCAAATACAGCCCATGTTGGCCAAAAAGTGCTTAAGGTTTATATCTGAAATTAGTTGTGTGAGCTAAACAGAAATATGATGACAGCTATGAGGAACTCCTAGCTTCCAGAGCAGAAGATACGGGTCTAGGACCACCCTTCAGTTTGTCTGTGAGCTTACCTTGTTTGTATAGGTTTGGACTTTGACTCAACTAGTGTATATAGCCATTATGGCCCCAAAGGAAGGTCAGATGCTTAAATAATTGTGGGAGAAAGGTACAAATCAGGAAAATAACAGACAACATATTTCTAAGTGTTAAACAAAATGCAATAACAATACATTTGCCTTCAAAATAAGTATGAAGAGAAAAATAAATTAAAAGTAAGATATGGGGGAATGATCATCAACAGTTAGAGTGCCAAGCTGAGAGGGACTGCTGTCCCAGCTCTCACAGCACCCATGTGCATTCGCTGGGACTGGACCACAGCCCTGCCTTTTCTCTGCCTTCCCTGTCTCCTACCCCGCATTTAGTTCTGCTTCTCCACTGCTTCCCCCTGTTTCTAAGAATGACCAGACTGCAATGACTTTGGAAATTGTTTATGATGCAATATTCATGCACCACAAATAAGGACAGATTTTTTCCCCCCATTATTTTCATTTTACTAAGTCCTATGGGCACCCCAATTACTGTCATTTTAGTTTTGCTGTAGAACAGTACAAAACACCAAAAAGCTTGTTTGGAAGAAGGGATAGAGCATTCTTTCAATCTATTTCTACACAAACACAGTATTTCATTGTTGCTGTTTGTGTGTATATTTTTTTTTCCCCCAGGCAGTAACAGGAAAAGCTGGTGGGGAGAAGTTACTTTTGAACCAGGTGATATACACTTTAGTTAGAGAAGGAAGTGCACATGAGTGAGAAGCTGTCTAGTGTCCCCTGTTTAAAACTTCATGCCATGCTTTTCATTTTTTACCAGCATATATACAATCGTTCCACTCATTTGGTAGCCAGATTCCCAGCTCTGCCTGCAGGTTGTACTATCTCAGGTCACTTTTCCAGTGGCTGTGAAGATGTGTGTATGTCAAAGGCCCTGTTTCAGCAGTGAAAAACCGTTCATCTGCTATAAAAATACTTGGAGGTCCTTTCAGGTTAAGGTATAGTGCTGCTCACCCAGCAATGCTGCCCAGCAGAAGATTGTAGCCAGCAGATCTCTCTTTTGAAACAGGATTAGAAGCAGGTTCAAAGATACAAAGGCAGAAGAGCACAGTTAAAAACATTGCAGAAACAGATAATCAAGGGTTGATACGTGAATTTGTTGCTCAGTGCATAGGATAGACTCATAATGTTTTTTAACATTGCTCAGAGGGGATGAAAAATTCTCTTCTGTGCTCATCAGTAAAACTTCCTGTTTACTGAAGACAGAGTATATATGGCAAGACATACAGACCTGTAAAAGGAGATTCCATTAAAGCATTTAAACACAAGGAAGGTCTTGATGTCCACCTGAAAGCAGAAGGGAGATACAGAATGAAGAATAATGCCATCGACAGGAGCAGCAAACTGAAGCTGGGTAGGTCTGAATAGTGTGCACTCTTTTTCTTACTGGGAATAACACGATTAAGCTGGGAACATCGGGGCAGTTTGGGCAATCTCAGCACTTATTGTGCCACTTCCAAGTATTAGATCAAAACTGGGGTATAAGGTAGATGTGAGTATGTGCACAGCCTAACCCCAGCTGGTGCAGTGATGTGTCTGTACGGAGCTTCCCTTGGCTTATAAGCACTGATAAAAATAAACTCATTGAGTGAAGTGTCTGTTTCATGTCAAATTACCTGATGTCAGCTGCCTGCGATTCTGAATACTCTTTTGCAATAACTTTCTGTGGAAGAAGATTGAATCCTTATCTAAATGAGAACCACTCAGTCAAATTTAAGCCAAGTAATTGCAAAATATTTGTTTAAGAAAATAATGAAGTTAAATTTTGCATTTAAAAATCCCAAGATAGCTTAAATATTATAGCAGAAGATGTCAAACAGTTTTTCACTATAAACTGAGGGAAGCTAAAAATGTATTTTTAATGAGAAATTTTTGTTTGACTTTTGACTTTTGATCTTCCCCCAGCATGATGGCTCTCCTATGCAGAGTTACAGCAGCAGCCATGTGCTCATGTGTGCTGAGAACAGCACGCTACAAGTGCTGATGTTTTTGGGCCTGTCTCTGGAACCTGACAGATTGATCACAGCAATTCACCTCTAAAGTGGTCAATACTTCTGCAACATTTCAATCTTTCTGTAGTGAATCCCATACAGTTCCATGCTTTTAACTTGCTTTTATTTCCTGCCAGGTGACTCCAGACACACTGTGAAGACTCACAAGGGCTCAATTTCTACATCCATGTTGCTCTTAGTTTTTGCATTTCTTTGGAGCAGGCAGCATGTAATATATTTTCCACTATCATTGTTGTGCTGATGATTCACTGTTTTATCTATCAAGTACTTGATTTGAGAATTTGAATTCAAATCCTATTACTTTAAAAATCTAGGAGTGTTAAAGAAATTTCCTTGTGAACAGCAGTTTTCTCTCCCACCTCAGTACACCTCTGTGTTTGTTTTTAAGGAAGTGTGTTGTGTGATCTCTGATATGCTTTGTCTTATGAACTTTACAAACATGGCTGATTCCCATGCACCTCTTTAGGGTCTGGTCTGTGCATATATCACCTCAGTTGCTCCCAGAAAGCTGATTCATGTGGGCCTTAAAAAACTAAACTCCCCTTTAGAGGTAGCTGCCTGTCAAGGCTGAACCTCAATAGGTTTCCCTTCCCTGTTTCTCAGGCAGTGGTGTCTCTTTTTGTGACACAGGGGCTGCAATTGAAAATTCCAGGCTTTCCTGCCGGCTTGGGGACACCTGACTTGAGAGCAGGGCTTCCCATGGAACCAAAATGTGCTACAAACACCCACAGCTAAGAACAAATGAGAGACTGCTGTGTCCCTCAGCATAAAAACTAACTTCTGTAAAAGCTACACTTTCTGGTAACTGCAGAGGCTCTGGCTCCTTATTTGGCATCATACATGACTTTTATGCATTTTGATGGTGAAAAATAATGTAAAATATATTGAATGATTCTGTTTTACCCTCCTCCTGGGATGACTTTGATGTCCAATATTTTCTTGTTGGAGAGGGACTATTTGTCACAGCCTTTCAAACAGTTAGCTTGAAATTATGTGCTCTTCTGGAGTCCCGAAAACACTTGAAGCTAAACACTTTGGAATTCAAAGAGAAATTGCTGAAGTATGTAGATACAAAAACACTTTCACAGAAACAGTTGCAACTCTTTTAAAAAATCCCCTCTGTTTCATGCCCTGTTGCATTATGAGACTAACTCTCCTTTCAGCTGGCAGATCAAAATGGCACAGTTTGAAGTCACAAAGCTCCCCCATATTCTCCTAGGAGCTGAGAATCCAATTTCTCCACAGCACTATCCAGACTGGTGAACTGCTATATTCTTTCTGAAAATAAAGACATTTTGCTTTGGAAGCTTGCTCTGATTTACTTGTATCTTGTCAGAATTACATGAATTACCAGATATCCCTCCTAATCTAAAATCCTCCAAATTAAATGTCTTTATTGCGCATGTGTCCTCGTGATCCTGTTATCCAACCATATGGAATGAGTACTGACAGCAACTAATTTGATAATTACTGTATTGTGCAGATGTACAGAAGGGTAAAAATTCAAGTCTTAAAGACAAACCCAATGAAAGCAAAAAGAAAGTATCTTGCTTTGTCTGGACTCTCCTTCCTTTGTACCAATACCCCCTAAAACAGTTTTCCCCATTAAGATTAAAACAAGCAGCTTGTTTCTTAAGGATAGCAATTATTTTTGAGTGCTCTGGTGAGTATAATTACACTGTCAAGAGTTCACTTCTGTTCCGCTGGTAGCCATGTGGCTCTGTTTCACATTTCCAATTTCTCTCTCCTGCAGGATCTACGCCCCTTAAATGGTTTTAATGCCATACCAGTCCAATACATTTGTGCTCGTGCCGCAATGAGTCTCACACCACCTGCCCACAGCCACAACAGAGCTGAGTGGATAAATATCATAGTCCAGTCCCCAGAGGCTCCTGTTTTCTGTTTCCTAACAAGTGGATGCACAACAGGATCCAATCCTGGGAATGTCACCAGAAAATGAAAGCGGGAGAGGGAGAAAAGGAGGAGCTGTGTTGAGACTGTGCAGCAAAATAACCCTTAAAATCCTAGGTGTGAGATGAGTCCTGATAAGGATGACAGGGATTATGCTCCTGGAGTGAGAGAAGCCAGCATTAGGGGAAATGCCTCACCAGGAAAGGGGACATGTACTGTGAGCTGAAGGCTGCCATGCTGCTGGAGAGCGTCCAAAACTGGGAAGCAGCAAGAAACAAAGGAAAAGTGGTGTTTGATGAGACATATTAAAACAGAGGAGAAACATATAGAAAAACAGCAAGATTAAGAACAAAAGAAAAGACAAGGATAAAATGATTGTAGGCAGTGATTCATTAGTTAACATTCATGGGGTCTGTGTGATTTCCAGGGGACTAAACCTCACCTCAAGGTATGTTTCAGAACAGATTCAGGTCTTCTCAAGGAAGATGGAATGAATCCATGTGGTGAGCAAGATAAAACAAAGAGCAGGAGAGACAATGAGAAAATAATTATGTCCTACTGCTGATTTTCTTTCTGTGGCTCAAGCTGCACTTGAGGTAGGCAGCACTGCTGTACCCAGGCAGCACACCCCCTCGACCAAAATTAAGCATTTATATAAGGTTTGATGACTTAATGCCATATGGGGAAGAACAGAAAGATTTTTATGATGAGCAGAGAATGTTTTCATACGCTGCTGATTCTTTCAAGCTGGATCGATTTGTGTTTGCACTCTCCTGCAGAAATCTATTACAAATTGCTACTGCTTGGTTTCTTTCCTACCAATATATGTTATTATAGCTTGTGTTACATGAAACAGGAGTGGGAGAGACAAAGTAAGGCTTAGGAGAGGCAGAGTGGGAAAAGATGAGCTTCCTTTAGAGGCAAGGCTTGAAAAGAGACAAAACGCCTTGGGGTCCACAAAGGTTGTTCTGAAAATGTGTCTTTACTCAAATGGGAAAATTTGTGAGAGGATCGGCCCACCTGCTCTGCTTTGTCCCCCCTATTTGCTATTCCCAAGGAAAGAATACCACTCTGCTTGGGAGTGGCGGGGGACACAGATTCTTCATCAGGAAGCGAGATTTTTTCTTGGTGAGTTGAAAGGGAGAGATAACATCCCTTTTGGAGCTCACAGTTGTCTGATCTCTCCCCAGCTCTGCTGTAAAGTGCAAATCTGTCTGAGAAACCCTGAAACCAGCAAACACGGAGACCTAGTCAGAGTATGTCCTGCTCCAAATGATCCAAAGGGACAGGAAAGTCCCTGCACAGGAAGTCTGGGAGTGTTTGGCCTGGGAAAGAGCCAGTGAGTAACATGCCCTGAGAAAGCACCTGCTGTTTGTGTGGTTTGAGACACCCCTGGCACCACAATTATTTGGCCATGGGTGTGTTGAATTTAATTGTTAAAGATATGGAAGGAATAGACAGGGTACAAAGATGAACACAAAATATGTTCTGGATCATTTGTTTCATTTTGGTTTTTATCCCTTTTATTGGTTATCACTGTTGTTGCCAATTACAATTTGCGGCCTAATCTTTTCCTATGTGCCATTTTGCTCTTTGTGCTCTGATTTCATTTTGTAATTTGTATTTTTATCGATGCTATGATTGTCAGCTGTATAATGAATCCTTTCCTGCTGTTTTTTCCCAAAGCTCATGAAAGCATCAGATGGTCTGGGCCAGCATTCTGTTCCACTGAATTCTAAACAGGTGAAGCAAAGCTGGCTTGAAGGGCTGGTATGCCAGTGCAGCAAAGGGAAGAGGAATTTCCCCCTAACATCACAACACAAAATTAATAGTGATAGGTATGGTTCTGTTTCTCTTTTTTTTTTTTTTTTACCAATGCTATGAAATGAGAATAGAATAAAAGCTTTCTGTTTTGCAATCTCCTGTGATATGACACTTCATTGACATAAAAATAATTTATTTGCTTTGCGAGTATCTCTGCACAGCTCTTGCTTGTCACATAGTGACAAGCCTTCCTGATTCATTGGGTCTCTGTAGAAAAATGCATCTCCTTTTCTTGTTTTTTATAGGATCAATACCCAGGTTCCTTCCAATTCGAGATATTCTATGATTCTACTATTCCTTCCCCCCACTCCACTGCAAGTGATACAGGATAAGCAGAGGATTAAGGATTAAAACAAACAAGTGAAAACATATGTTTATTGATTGCCTGACTGTGGTGACAAAAATCTTCTCAGACTCACTGTAAAGTGCAGAGGTCGCAGCAAGGTGCATCCTGTGTGGATTTGGCTTGTCACAGGCAGCACAAGAGTGGAGTAAGTGTCAACCGATTTTATCAGATTAAGCAAAAAACAGGAATATGCAAAAGTCAGTGTGAAATTAAGGTGAGCGTGTGAATGCTTTTCCTTGTCAACAATTGATTTAAAGCTGACAAACCAGTTCCTCCCTGTGATTTGACTTGTTTCAGGAAATTGCTTTCACATTCAGGTGAGAATTCTCAAGGGTCAGAAAATGCATTGCACTTGCATAAAAATCATTAGCTTGGGGTTTTTTTTCATTGGGATTTTATTTGCCTGATTTTCTGACTCCCAGATCTTTTGCCTGAAAAATCAGGGATGGAAAAATGTGTGGTGTGGATTGGTGGGAAATGTCAGCTTTGAGTAAATGTTAAGGTTTTCATGTAAACCCTGTTTTTATGATCTGGACCTTCAAGAAGGACTCCTGGGAGACTGTTGGAAGCTTAACAGTATGTTTACTTTTACTGGATGTCAGGTTCATGTTTCACATCTGGTAAGTTGTGGTCTACATAACCCATGCCTTGAATATGCTTGCCCATCCTTCTTTTCTTCTGACACAGCATTCACGACCGTCCTGTTGCTTCTTAGTATGAGTGCAACAATTATCTATTATGAAATTCTGGGATGGGCAGCAATTAACTCTCAGAAGAATCAGTAATCATGCATGTGCAAATGCCACTTTTGTTACTGGAACTTAAGTACTCAAAGCCCAGTGCTGTATCCCACCCAGCTAACACTCTACATTTAAATGTAACTCATAGTTAGTGAAAGATGCTGAAATAAATATACAAATAGGGAGGTGAAGCTATTAGTTTATATACAGTCATTTATCTTCTGATAGCATGAGCAAAGCTGAAGTCAGATACAGTTAAATGAACTGAAGCTTTAACAGTGCCTCTTGAACTGCTTGAATTAACAAAATCAATCCTCATAAATTAAACTATCATTGATCTATGATACAATTAAGTTCTATAATCAAAATACACTATTGGTGCATGCAGCGTAACCGTACTTGTTCCAACGCTGAATTTTAACCACTGCTGGATAACTGCTCCTGCCATGTTCTGTAAGGCTCCCATCTGGCATGGGAGATGCTAACATTATGATACAGTATTTCTTCTCCATTTTTCAATTTAGGCTGACATCTGCTGGTCTCTGCAAATGGCAGGCAACCCTGCTGAATGCAAACCAATTTGACGCTGCGGCTCTTCGCGTTTCCCCTTTGTCATTTTTCCAGAGCTGGGAATGGCAACCAAGCCACTTAATTACAAAGGAAATTCATGCAGAATAATAACTCTGTGGAAGAAGAAAGGCAGGAACAATACCGTGTAAAAGAAAATGAGTTTGACATGATAAATTACATGCATGCACGCCCAGTGCACTGTGCAAGCACTCAGAGGAGCCAATGGCAGCCGCTGTATATTGGCCAATTAGACCTACACAAAAAAAGGTGTTATTTAAGGGCACCACACTGCGGGTTGTAATGAGGAGGCTGTGGAGGGGAGTTCTCTCTTTTACACTCTCAATGAGGCCAAAGAGAGGGGGAGTGGTGCGATATTGGGCGATCAGCGTTGCTGTCTGCCCGGGCATACGGCAGCGGTCACAAAGAGCTTGGCATTGGAGGGTGTGGGACATTCCTCCAGGACTCCCAGTACTCCAGGTGGAGCGCTACACACACCTGGCCAGACGCAGCAAGAGAAATGAGAGGCTGCTCTATGAGTAAATAAAACAAGAGGCACCTCCACATTCCCAGCTGGCTGTAGATTTCTTTCTGCTGTTTTTTTGGGAAAACGAGTCATTTGGCATCTTGCACAGACTGCAGCACTCCTCACCCTGGCTTCACCTGTGAGACCATTCAGGGGTATCTCCAGAGGTCCAGACTTTCAGTCTAATTGTTCCCCAGTTGTTCTGGACAGGAATCTATTAACAACCGCTGCTTTCCCACTGCGATTTTGAAACCCTGAGTAAAACCTACCACCTCTACACGAGCTGTGAATCTGTGCGGGTACTGATGCTTGAGCTACAATGCAGATTTGGACAGGCAGCATTCACTGATTCCCCTACGGTGGTTTGTTGTGCACTTTGAAGTCCAAACAGTTTGCAAAATGTTTGCTCTTGCCACCTTTCATCTCCTTTTGTTCCCGCTCTTTGTTTGACACAGCTGGTGGGCCCGCTTACCTCAGCAGCGGTGTTTCCCTCTTCAGCTGCATCACTTTGCCTCTCCCAAGATATTTTGTAAGCAAACGGAGCAGAGAAGGGACGCATTAATTATGTGGTGGCAGAGGTACTCCTCTTAACTCCAGGCTGTCTCAAGATCAGGTTACTGACAGTGGGTGTTGTCCGTGCCTCCTACAGGCTCCTGCCCTTAAATACGAGGCATTGAGAGTTGGAGTATCCTCCTGCTCTTCCCTGCCCTTCCCATGGTGGCTAACCGTGCTTTTCAGCGTGGTGATTCCATTGTGTTGGCTGTCTGAGCTGAGACATTTCAACACTCAAGTCATTGCACAGAGCAGATTCACTTTAAATCCTGCACTGCAAATCCCCTGGGTTGATTTTTTCGTAGGGTGTTGAAAATACTTGGTGCTAGTCATGATAACTCATGGCGATGACGTTTATCCTTTGGAAACTGGGTTGAGGTTTCTGCTGGAGCTTGGAGGAGCCAAGAAAACCCGAGCCAGCGACAAAAGAGAGCTCTTACCAAGATGCCACCTCTATGAGCTGCCACGGCGGGTGGCGAGGCGCAGCCTTATAGCACACAAAGAGAGAAAGGGTGGATGAGATCTAGGTCCTTGCATCTCATGAGTGCTAACGATCCTCCAGCTGATCCTGCCCAGAAAAGCAGAAAGCCTCACTGCTTTGGGGAATAAGGAGTAGATAAATGTGTGCAGTTTATACATCCTGCTAGTAGTTCAGCCAGGAATTGGGAGTCAGACGGGAGCTTGGCACAGGTTTAGTGATGACTACTAATTGCAATTAACTGTTATTGTCTGTTAAGTGCTGACAGACATAAAAGGAGGCAGTGCCACCCCTAAGCATGATAACAATCAAAGGAATCAGCGGTTGTTACCAATAATCCTCATCCCCAGGTGCTAAGGTGCATCTGAGGTACAGACTTGGCCTTGATCCTGCAGAGAGTGCTGGGTTAGTGTTGGTGGGATGTAGGGGCCAGGGCAGTCCTTCATGTTTCTTTTAATGCTAATACTACTACTAGTCATAATAATTCTGCAGCACTTGTAAGAATAAAATGCCATTTCAAAGTGTTAGCCCTTTGGATCCTGACTAAAAATGTATTCAGGAAGATAGGCAAGCTGGCTAGCAAAGTGAGTTTTTCCTCTTAGTACTTCAAATCACACCAGTTAGATGAAGTTGAAAACTACAATAGTGAAGCTGGCACAAAAGTTTATCTTGATATTTCTAAGATTAATCTTGTGGGAGTTTGTCTGATTGTTTGCTTTTGGTTTGTGGGAGTTTTTTTGGGTTGGTTTGTTTTGGTTTTGTTTTTGTTTTTTGAGGGGGTGTTTGCATTTAGGTTATTGTTTAGAGTTTTAAATCTTTTTTATAAAAATTGTATGAAAGATATTAGCAAACTGTAAAGCAAGTGCCATGGCAACATCAGTGTAACAATCAAGAAAATCCTTAAACTACCTTAAGCCTTTAAATGACTTGTTACAAAGCAGTTTGGAGTGTTATGTAAGTAACCGTAGTGACATTTGGTGCTTCTTCAGGTTAAAGCCCTCTGAATGCTCCCAACAGCTCTGAACTGTAGTTCAGATTGCTCTGTGTAGCTGCTTCCAAGTGAAAATGCAGGCTTTTACCACTGAATTGCTTTTTGACTGCTGGTGTTTGTTTCTCTCACTCTCTGATTCTGCAGACACCCTGTTTCTCTCAGGTGTTTAATAGTGACATTAATATACTGGCGGATACACTCAGCCATGTTGCAATTTACTGGAGCTGATGGGGAAATATTCTCAGAGCTGCACTTGCAAAATGGAGCTGTTTTATAACTTTTGTGATTGCTATTCTTGAAAACTTCACCTCTCTGAGAGTGCTGATAGACAATTTTCCCTTCCATTCATTCCTCTGCTTATCGTAATAGATACTTTCAGCGCAGATCAGTGAACTGTAAATCTGAACAGACTCCTTAGCATTTCATACAGTAGGAGAGAAACACCAGAGAATTCACGTTTGGTACGAAGCTAAAATAAATTATTGCACAGATACCTCGCTAAGATGGATTTCAAGTTCCAGATCTTCAATATCAGAGCCAAAAAACCTTAAGGCCAAGTTTTCTATCTGCCTGCTGCTGTGCTCTGTGTAGTAGACTTTAAATGGAGTGATACACTGGACGGCTGAATGGACCTGTGAAAGTCTCATTTAGATGAAGTCCTGTAAATGCAGAGTGATGGTTAGAGGGTTGTGCATCCTGGATTCAGATAAGGGCAGAAGCATCGTGTATGTACAAACAGAACCTCTGCATAGGTGTAAGGCACATCAGGCTAATGGTGTGCCCAGAAATGCATTCAGAGTTGAGCCAAAAGCCAACCCAGCTCTTCTCCAGCCATCTTAGATCATTACAGGAAAACTTTATTGTGGATTTGACTTTGCTGCAGTTTCAAGCCATAGTGCAAAATACACTTAAGATAGGGCTGTGGTGAGTGATCTTTTACTATTAGTTCACTGCTTTTTTGTGCTTACCACTTTTGCAATTTGATGATCTGACAGCAACGGTTTTTATTGCGAAAGCGGAGGTAGGTAATTTTATATTTGTGGAAACTGTAGAGTACTGCCTAATCATTTAGGACATGCTGTGATAACATCTAATTTTGTGTCATCACAGGCATTCAGTTTGCATTTGTGCTGCCCCCCTTGCACAATCTCTTTGACAGTGGCGTCACTGCTAATGAGCAAGGCCTGTAGATGTTAAATTTCCTGGACTTTTTGTGTAACCAGGTCTAGAGGATTTCAGTTCATGAGGTTCTCATTTGAACTGCCATGTACTTTTACACTCTGGAGTCTTACAGAAATGAGCATAGACGTGATCCAGAACTGCAGCAGTTCATCTGGGTTGGGCTTTTTTCAGATATTCAGTTGACAAGAAGAATTATATTTGTCATTTTAGTATTTCCTTATGAAACAATACTTCCCTTCCTCTTGGAGCTCATTAGCAAAAACCCTCCCTCTCTGAATTGAAGATAATAGTATCTGAAGGCTTTTCAAATTGCTGAGACAAGTAGAGTTGGTAACCCTTGAACCTGAAAAAAGACAGAGATGGGAATTCCTGGACCTAACTGCCTAGATGACCTTTCAGGCAAGTCAGAGAAAACTCTTCGAACAGTTTGGAGAGAGGAAGGGAAAGTTCATATTTCACAGCAGTGTCATGAACACAAGAGATTCCAAAGCGGTGGTGAGATTTCCTGCCTGTGTCCTTTTTACAGACAATATAATCCTCTGGATCAGCTTCTAACCACCTTAAAATTCCTGATCTAATTTCCCAATGCCTTCTGCTTTGTCCCTTTTATTCCAGTAGAAGTAGTTGTGAGACATTTTAGAAGAGCTCACATGGTCACGCTTCATTCCCAGTTTGCCTCTGGAATTTAGTGTAGAGGCAACAGGGTAAATCCATCAGAGATTCAAATGTTGACCTGACAGAGGGATCCCAGAGGGGCGGCAGCAGCAGAGAGCAGGATGAGGAGCTCTTTGCACAACAGAGCTCAGGGCAGCACGGGCCAAGGGAAGCCATTCCCAAGGTATCCAGCTGTGAGACAAGATTGGGATGTAAACTGGCGGAGCTGCTCCAAGTCATGCTGGGATAGTTGATCACAGGCTGACTAGCTCAGGGGATTTGGGGGCTGCAGGGTGCATGCAAATCCCCCGTAAGACTCAGCAGTGAAGAGCTCAGGCCAAAAAGCTTTGGTGCTGCTGTGTAGTCTCTGCCTCTGTCCTCATTCAGCTCCCACAAGAATGCTTAAGCAGCAAAGCTTAAGCTTAATCGAGTTATGTGAGCCAATAAACTTCACTGCATTGCTTATTGCCCTACCACAATTATACGCTTCTAAAATATTTTTGCTTAAAATCAAGGCAAGGATTTTTGCAGATTTCTTCTAGCACAGTCTCTCCTCTTCACCTTCTGAACTTGCTGCTCTGCAACTCAGGTGGACTCAGGACTGCCTGGTGTGTGTGTCTGTGAGGAACATTATGAACTGCGCAGCTTTCACTTGACCTCAGGCTTCAGAAGGAACGTCAGGATCAGACTCTGAATATCTGAATTAAAGGCTTAACTTTGAAAAGCGCACTGTCAAAGTGGTCAGAAGGTCTGTGGGGTGCACAAAGCAGGTGATTGTGCACTCAGACCCCTGTGTTAGCCTTCCATGTTAGCCAGCAACCAAAGCTGAAAAAAGTGCTTGTGTTGCAGGTAATGGCATGAAAAATAATCGTTCTTGTTAAAGTTTAATTTGCAGAAGCTGGCCTTTCTACCTCATTCCCACAGCTTCACAGTAATGAGGGAAACAGGGAGCTCTTCCTCTCGTGACAACTAAGCTCACCCAGTTCCCTCCCTCTTGCAGTGTCTGCAATCCTTGCTGTGTTTTAAAAGCAGAACCTGTAACAACTACAAAGTCCTAAGAGAGGCAGGGCTTCACTTCTGTGGACACCAATGACATTCGCAGGGGTGCATCTCTCTTGCTGCCAGCCCGTGCTTCCCACCTCCTGGTGAGCACAGGAGGAAAGGCTCGTGTCTCAAGGCAATGCAGCTCCCAGGCATCTTTCTTCATGATTCACACAGAAACTTTTAATTTATAGAACTGACATATTAACTCCTGTGGCCTAAGAGAATAAATGAGTAAGGCTGTGGGGTCTTCCATTCAACAACAGGAATGTTTTCCCAGAGATCTCTCTTTAATTGAAGCCATTTGTCATTTTGAATGTAGAACGTATTCATTAGAAAGCAGCACCTCGGAGGGGACTAGAGAGCTCAGGAGATTAGTAACAGGGTACAAAGCCTTTTGCCTCCAGGTTGCCAGTTTCAAATCTGGCCATGTCACTATTGATCAGAAGAAGTCATTACAGTCTGACAGATGTTTGGCTGCTTATATAGAAGTGACCTTGTCAGATTAGTCAAATTCTTTGTTAAGAGATATGTCCCTACTCTCACACACACACAAAAATCCTCATTAGCACCTTGTTGGTAGTCCTTGCAGCATCAGTAAGGACAGGGCAAGCTTGTTTATGTAAAATCAGAACAGAGGGATTTTTGAGACATGTGAGGGTTGATTGAAACACTTTCAAAGCATCTCATGATGCACTTTGAAATTTCCAAGTTCATTCTGTGCTGCATAATTTAAAATGAACCCTTCTTAGAGTATTTGTGGTGCTTTGATCAATAAAAAATTAATTTTTTTAGGAATCTGAAAACTGAGATTTTTCTTATAGCATCTGCAATATATGTATTAGCAGTAAAGCATGTTCTTAGCAAAAAAAATAAAAAAAAAAAAAGAATGGTAGTACTGCATACATTTTATTCAGTAGCGTTCTGAGAAAGGCTGAAAATATTCTTAGTCCTGTGATGTGTGTATTTTGCTGACTGATACTTAGAGAACAGAAGAACCTCACAAATTCACCCCAGACACTTCAGCTCATCCTGCAGTAACTCACATCTCTAGTTTGGATTAAACTCTTGCTCCATGGGCCACATTGGCTGCCTATGGTGACAGCAGATATATCCTTTGACAAGGCTCTGCTACCTCTTGAGCACATGGCCTTTAAAATCACCTAGGGCATGGACCTGGGAGAGTGCACATGCAAATTTTCAAATGTGGGTTCTTCAAGGGGTCCCTTTCCCATGTCCTTTTGAAGACCCTATGAGGAAGATAATTCATCTTGGGAGAAGGCTTCCTCCACTGACCCCCAGCTGGGGCTCAAGGGAAATTTACCCAAGTGAAGGGGCTCTGACAGAGACAAAAACATCTACACAAATAATCTGTATGGGAGATGCACCCCAATTCTTCTCTGAAACAGGAAAGAAAATGCCAGAAATCCAGTGGGAGCTCCATTTGCCATAGGGAAGAAAATATTTGTTTTTTGTCAGCTTTGCAGCCTGTGTTGCAAATTGAGTTTGAGACAGAAAAAAATGCTTTGGGGTGTTCATACTTTTTACATCACCAGCAATAAGTATCAAAGCTAGGTTGATAATGCTGTTGGCATGAAAAGAGCAGGTGACTTTGGTCTGTATGGTGAACAGAACAGGTAAAGTGTGCCTTGGTCAGTGACGTTAGTAGGTGACAATTTGTGATGTTGTGTTTTTGATTCCAGTCCAAATTCTGCTTTTAGAGGACCAAATCAGATTTTTCCCTGAGCTGAACTTGCCTCTACAGAGGAGTTTTGCACAAGATCTTTTTTTAAACAATTATAACCTCTCTGCAAAGTGAGGGTGGAGGGATTATAGGGTGTGAAAACAATAAAAAATAGCTTTGGGCTGGTCTGTGTTGTTCTGAGAAATGCCAGATCTTTGACACACCTTATTATATCTTTTAAGCAATCACAGCACGTGACTTCAGCTCTTTCTATGTCAAGAGCATTTGTTGTTAAATGCCGCAAGGATATGGGAAGGTGTGCCAAGGCTTCTGTGCACCTTCAGCTGTTCTCAAGGTGATGACTTAAAAATTGCAATTTAGCCTTTGCAGAGCATGGAGCAGCACATGCTATTGAGGTCTTGGGCAAAAAGATAAGATAACATGCTGTATTTTAGAGCTGAGGATTATGAGTTGGATCTCTGGCTGGTGGGTGGGGGGAAGGATGAACACTTCATCTACCAAACTTGGCTGATTTGATTTTTCTTATCAGTGAGGAGATTTAACCTGCCTGATATACTATTTATTTAAAGTCTAAGTAATATTGGTTCTGCAAGAAGTAACATTTCAGTATGTGTAGTTTAAAACCTGGCTTGCCTTAAGGTCACATCAGCCATAAGTAATACACACTGAGTACTTAGGATCCCACAAATGTGACCTTCTGCTTGTGTCCCAGTAATGCAGAAGGCACCAGCCCAGAGCAGGCCTGTGGATTTCACAGGCATCTAATAGGGAAAATAAAAAGACAGATGTGTCTATGGATTTCAATGGGGGGAAACGGGCAGAATCAACAAGAAACACTAAATTAGTTATTGTGGTGATGAATGCTGCATTAAGGACCTGCATGTGTGCCTCGGGCTTTTATGGGCTTGTAATTACATCAGGAGATACTGCTTTGACCTAAACATAACTGTACAGGTAATTTACTATTATTCTTTTGCTTGAGAGAAATAAAACCCAGTGCAAACTCTTGGAAATACTGTATGCCAAGCATACATACAACAACATATAGAATAGATTCCCTGACGAGAATAGGAACTAAGATGGCAGTAGAAATCCTTTTCAGGATGGATCAGTGAATGGGAATATTGATGGCTTCACAAAGGTGATTTAACTTGTCTGTCTGTGATGGTGTAGCTGAAATGAAGTTTGTCCTGCCACTCTCTGTCACCAGTCTTCCCAGAGGCAGCGGGTCCTGATGGACTAAAGGAACTTGGTCTATTTCAAGATAATGGGACAAATTAAGTCAAATCACCACTGAAGGCATTTTAGAACAACCCGGCTACCTTTTCTAGGCACCCTCAAAGCCTTCACACAGCCTAGAAAAGCTGCTTAGCTGGGAGGTTGCAATGAAGTACTGTTCTAAAATAATCATGAATGTTCATAAAGCAGATGAAAGCCTCCAAGTAGTACAGCCGAGCTGTATCAAAGGCTAAAGTAGCAAGACACATGATTTAAGAATTTCCTTCTATTTCCATTATTTTTTTTTCTTGCACAAAAAATTGAAACTATACCTTAAAACAAAAGGCTAAGAATTTTTCAAGGTCAAAATTAAAGACTTTGAAAGTTTTGCACAAGTGTAATATTACTGTTATAAAATATACATAGAAACAGAGGATATAAGGATAAAAATTTTAAAAGAAAACTTAAGGAGTTAACGACACATCTTTTTTAGTATTGTTTCAGCAAAGGTAGCCATGCAGCAAATTGAAAAACAGTGGATATGAAGGATTACAATTTCAAGGAAGAAAAGAATAAATCTGTAACACAGCCTGGAAAGTACAACTACTAAAGCAGAGAGGCTTTCTGAAGCTACAGGTAGATACTATGCTTCAGGAAATACTGGCACACAGAAGGGAAAACTAAGCCTTTCAAAAGAAAAAAGAGGGGAAAAAACTGTGAGGGGGGGAAGAATCCCCCAAACCAATTGAGTTTATGTAGTGGGTGGCTTCACTTGCATTTCTCATTTGTTTCCCACCAGGTTTCTTTTTAATATCAATATATACTCTTCATATCCAAAGTGAAAAGGCCTGGATTTTTTCCTTGGTGATTTCTTTGCATTGCTGCAAGGCTTCCAAACAATGAGTCAGAGAAAGATCTGTAAAGTCTCTGTAGCATGAGCCACAACTTCTCGAGGCATTGAAAGTTGTCAGCATGGGCAAGCTGGATTTGGCATGGCAAGCAAAGGGAGAGGGAAAGAAAGTAATTACTCATTTTTTTAGTAGAGTAATTACTCTACTCCAGCTGCTCCCAAGAGCCTGCAGTGTCCCAGAGAAGCTGTCCCCTTTGTCATGTGCTGTCCCTACTCCTTTGCCCCTCCCAGGGGGAAGTCAACAAGAAAGCTTAGGCTGGTTGTCCCCAGGGCTTGAATGGTGAAGTGCTCTTTGCACACACAAACACTTTCTTGAGCCATGGCTGCAAACAACTAATCACTCTTTAATCCTGCTAGCCTCTTTGCCTCGGCCGTATGGTGGGGTTAAAATTCCTGCTGATAAGATTAAGTGCTGTCTTGGATTGGGGCCTACATAAATAATAATGCTATTTCCACAGTTGCACTCATTAGAGTGAAACGTAGAAAAGGATGTCGGTCTTCCTGCTGTGGGATGTCAGCCAGCTGCTAATTGTTTGTGATCAGAAAGAAGTTCTCTTCTTGCCATCCTTTAGGGATCTGTGTGTGTTGATATAATTCCATTTTACACTTGCACTGAACTCAAGTGCATTCATCTACAGTGTTTGAGCTAAATTTTTACCTTTAGAATCCTGGGTAGCTGCATGAAAGTCTAGGTTGGATTTTGTATTAACCACAGGTTTTGTCTTGAGTTTTCTTTTTAAGGATGTGTTTTTAATCTGAGTGTTACCTACAATAAAACCCTTTTGAATGGCCACGACAGTCACACCTCCGATTTTATCCCCTCGTTATAAAGATGACGTGTTTTCCCCATTGTCACGCCGGTTGTGACTCACTACTGCTTTCTGCTAACAAGAAATCCATTATATTAATGTGAGTTTGAGACCGTCAATTAAATTATTCCAGTAATCTTTTTATTTTAAAAATTCATCAGGAAACACCACAGAAACAGAATGACTAAGTCTGTTGTTTTACTGAACAATCTAAAAAGAAACAGCTGTTAGAGACTGAACAATGAATTTGTAGCTTTAATCTTCAGAGGTGCTCTGTGCCCTGTCACCAGCTTAGGCACAAAAAATCTGAAGCATAAGCCTAATTTTAGGCACACCTGCGATTCTTCTGGAGTGACTAAATGCTTTGGTTGCTTTAGCTGTGTGTTGGCAGACTGAGGAGACCTTTGGATATAACTACTGAAGTCTGGAAAATCTTCCAAAGCAAATCATGTATCGAGATAAAGCAATCACTCATGCAGCAGTATTTTAAAACTAAATATTTAAATAAACCCATCTGTTTTCCCTTGAAAAAATTAGGGACAAAAAAGAGACCAAAAGAGTAGCTTTCCATGTAACAAGCGTCTCATGTAGAATAATACAGGTGTGGCTGAAATCACTTTTGACATAAAGCATACGATAACATGTGATACAGATATGTTGACAGTCCCAGCACTTTTTGTCTGAATGCTTATTTTGAAAAAACCTCTTTCCTTGTACACCTCTCTGCTGGGGGTTGGGAAAAGGGTGGAGGGTAGGAGCACTGATTTTTCCCGTTTTGCTAGGGGTGTGCAGAGGTTGCTTTGAAAATCGGAGCTCAATGGCTCTTCTCACCCAAGGAATCTGTCTGGGGAGCAGGGCTTTGCCAAAGGAGCTGTGTAGGGCACGTCTGCCTATGTCAAATAACGCTTGTCTGTGATGCCGTGCCCCGTCGCGTGTGTCATGAGTTATCTTCACTCTTCCTCAGCCTTGCACTGTTAAGAGAGAAATGCAAATTTCCTGGTGTCTTCTGGAGGGCTGTGGAGGGAAGAAAGTGAGGAAGGGAATCAAAGGGAATATATTATTGGTGACAGCACGTGCACTAAGTGAGGGGTGGAAGCAGAACTGAAGATGTGGTTAATGAGGGCATGTGAGGAAAGCAGCCCCCCATGCCCACTGAACCCACAGCAGGGGGGGGAGACACTGAGGAAAAAGGACAAAACTGAGCTTGACTGCGAATATTTCTGATACTGCAACCCTGCCCTTCCAAGAAAGCAGCACCCACCTGATGGCACAGTCAGAAGCCCCCGAATGCTTTTATTCCTCTTGATAGGTTCCCGTTGATACATTGAACATTGATAGGTTCTCTCTCCCTTTCCTGAACCTCTGCCACCCTCCTGCTCTCAATACCGATACCAAAAAGATCAAAGCTTGGTGCCATTTCAGCATTGCAAAATGAATTGCTTATAGCTGCAATGACTTCTTTCAGCTTTCAGTTCTTTGTTATTGTATTTTCTAATATTTTCAGAATGAGATGTCTTTGGTTTTCAAAAAAAAAAAGAACTTCCAAGTAAAATAATTTTCTTCCCAGAATATTTCTTTCCTGGGGATTTCAAAATCATCATGTTTCATTGTAAACCATTTTGAAACCAAGCCTGATTTTGAATTATTTTAAGCCTTTGCCAAGTAATATTTTCATCCTTTTGCCAGGTCTGGTTTAGACTTGTCGCAAGACAGCAGCAGAACAGATCTTGTATTACACATTCATCCCTACCACTCTTATGCAAGACTTGTTAACAAGAGCGTGTGTCCTCATCTTGGTCTGTATCTTCATTTCCATGATGGTTTAGTTTATTTTTTTTTCATTATTATCCCATCCTGCTTTTTCTCTTTCCCTAGAGGCACAAAAAGCACACTGAAGCAGCACAATATCACAATAGTGCCATTCTTATGGTAGGTACTTTTGGAAATGCTTGGTGCCGCTGCCCTGCAATTATTGTCATACTAATGAAAAATTTCCAGACCTCTTGATTTATATATTTATGCAATATATATACATATAAGCACACACATAACCCCAGTCATTCTTTGTACTTAACCAGTATTGGCATTCTTTCATCTATGATTAAGATGATCTCTCATGATCAATAGTCTCTAGTGAACATTTTACACACACTGTCTCATTAGCATCTCTCCTCAGAGGTCTTGCTTTTGTATTCTCCAGTCCATTGCATTTAGGACTTCTTCAAAATGTTCTGAAATTGTAAGATGTCCAACCAAGATTGCCAAAATTATCTGCATGAGAATTATTATCATAATGAAGACAGAAAACAAGATGTATAGCACATACTACTTTTTTCTGTATTAGTAATATTGCTTTCAATTTTGGGTTCTTTGCAAAAATTTTGATGTTTGAATATCCTGAATGTGTTGCAAAGAAGAAAGACTCAAATATTTTAGAATCAGGACAGAAGTAATGCCAGGATGTAGGGACTTTCAAAAACATAAATGGAAGTTCTAGAGGATGCACTCGTAGTACCATATTCAGGGATGTTGTAGTTATTGCCGAGTGACAACTCTCTGAAAATAGTCCAATACATAAATCCTCTTTAAATTTTATTTTAAAAATGTCTAATGACACTTTGCTTTCAGATCAGGTAGCATGTGTCAATGAAAGCTCTTTTTTCCACCCCTCTAGTAAGAAAAGAAATTTCTGAGATTGTTTGACAACACTTTTGACGATGAAAGAAGGCAGGTCAGTCAAAAAGAGTTAGTATTTCAACAGAGAAATGACAATCATTTTATCAGGAGACTGTTTGAAAAATAAAAGGGAAGGAAGGAATAACTCCTTAGACGATCAGATTTTTGAAAAGCAGTAATTCTTTTGAAATATTACAGACTTAAATGAGCACATTTCTCTTAGTCTGATAAGAAATGAGTTTGTGCTTTGTGACATTTTTAGCACATACAGAATGAAATTATTAGATTTTTTTTTAAAGGCTCATATAAAAATAACTATATAATTTTTATCCACTTGTTCAATCCCAGAAAGTTCATACTTCACACAAAGATAAGATTAAACTAAACCTGAGACTTCTAGGAGGATGAAATCTATTTCCACAAACATCCTCCTGCACTACCAGAAAATCCAGACTTTGGCAAAAGCCAAAATCCAAAGACAAACCAGTCTCCAGTTCTAGCAGCTGCTGGGGACACATGGTACCTATGTACACTTTCTTTTCTGTAAACACATAACTGGATTAGAAGGACCATGAAGGTGATGATTTGATTTGCCTCTTGCCAACAGCACAATGTCTTGCTGCCTTATTTTAGTAAAGTTTATAAAAGCAAAATCATTTATACAAATAATTTTCCAGAGAGTGCATAAAAATATTTTAAATTTAAATATTGAGATGCTAGGAAATATGATTACTAATTAGAACATTAAAAAGCTAATAATTTTTTAATCCTCTTTTAATGTGGAAATACATGAATTTGAATAGAAATGTCTTCCCAGCTAAGGAATTGTCCCCTTCTTAATTAGGAATCACAAATCTGTGTATCAATTCCGCATATAAGTATCAAGCTAGAAAGCAGTCTTTTCATTGCCACTTTCACTTGTGCATTTCTAATTTCAATACAGAAATCTCTTTGTGTGAAAATCACTAAAACCAGCATCAACATATTTTCTTTTTTACACAGTATAAACCTATGCCCCCAGAAACTGCAGTTTTGGAATTCACTTACAATGTGTGTCAAGAACTTCAGCTGTTTTGCAGAGTATTACTAAAAAAACCAATTACCAGTCATTTTACTGTGTTTTACCTTGATCAGAAGCTAATGGCTTCTGCTATGGACACAGGGGAGGATAAATCCTCTTCAAAACAAATAACCCTCATTTTAATTCTTCTGTTGTAACAGTGTATTTATGGATCTAGTTCATTCCGTCCCTTTTGGGAAATGTGTACTGCAGAACACGGCTGCTCCTGTGCGCTGGTTACCACCAAGCCCCAACTACAGAGCTTGGGAAGGTGGAAATGCCAAATTCAGAGGGGGGCAGTCCTGAAAACTGCAGAGTGATACCAGTCTGGGCTGAGCAAAGCACATGCTTGACTATGAGCAACTTCAGAATCACATGGCAGATAAGAGAGCAACTTCTGTACTTTAGATTTTACTGCCCGTTGAAGAGATTTTTTGGACAAAGTCCAGAGTGTCTCCACTTTGCAGGAGTGAGGAGCCCACGTGACCTGTTCAGGTCTGAATCCAAGCCCTCTGAAGGCAAGGAAGCAAAGTCTGAGTGTTAATGGACACTGTTATCTGCATCACCCCTTGAAATGGGCCCTGTCATGGCAGCAAGTTTTTTTAGCATTACTGAAAATTCAGTAGCTTGAATTTGAGCAATTATGGAGATTTCAATGCACTTTTATTGTTCCCATCACTTAACTAAAATGTCATCCTAAAAATTCCAGAATATTATTCCATTACATGTCAACTGCTACTTTCCTATTATCTAGGTCTTCATTAATGCATAGTCTCTCATACCTCTTCATAATTTTTCTCTTCTGGGTGACTGATATAAGACAACAGGTTATTAACTCCAGCTTTATAAAATTCTTGTTAATTTGCTTATCCCCCTCATTTTTCAGTGGTCTTACTTTTACACCTGCCCCATTAAACAGGGGTTTATCATCCCCCTTAGCTTTGTTAGCTAGCTCATTGCCTTTCTCCACCTTGTCTTGTTCACTGCTGCTAATTTCCTGTTCTGTTCTTGCTTTCCCTCCCATTTCAGGTCTTTCTTTTCCTTGCAGCTCTCTGTGAAGCAATGGTATGTGTATGTTTGTAGACACCCACCTGTGCTATGGGGGATCTTTCCCTTTCTTTGGTGGCTCTGAAAGTATGAAGGAAAGATGAGGTGTGCCCTGGATAGATTCCTCTGCAGATCTCCCTTGCTCTTTCACCTTCCTCCCTTTGGAGAGTTCCAGAACACTTTAGCCTCAGGACTAAGTTGTTTCTGCTGTTGACAAAATACGAACTCAATTCAGTATTTCTGCTGAAAATGAGTTCATGTTATAAATCAGGCACTGCAAAGATGAGATTTCAGAAGAGGTGCATTTATGCTGGAAGGAGGAAAGCAGAAATTCCCATCAGTCTCCTGTCACTACTTTTGGCATACCATGTTTGGTGGCATATTACATGTTACTGCACTAGTTCTTTCTACGAAACTCCTGCTTTTCATTCAAGTTAAACTGCAAAACTGCCATTGTTTTTGACACGACAGGAAGGTCTTGTGAGCTTTGCTGCTGGTGGAGTCACCACTGGAAGGCTCGTGCTTTTCCTGAAGCTCTGCCACCACACCATCCAACAGGTACAAGGTTCTGTCTTCCTGCACCCTGGAATTTCACATGCCCTTTCCTGTGAGTGTGTGGTTGAATTTTTGCCTCCCAATATGTTTAAACTGAGTAGCAGTGACAGGTGCTGCATAAAGCACAGGGTGCAGAACTGCAGCTGCCAAAGCCTCCTGGCAGACTGGTCCCTTCAGTGCTGCTAATTCTTTGCTATTAACCTGAGTGATCAGACTGAAATCTGGAAAAGGAGCCCGGCCTACATCACTCAAAAGAAATCTCCTTTACCCTCCCCTGATCTCCTGCATCTGAAAGATTTGCAGCCAAGGTGCTGCCATCTGTGCTTGCAAGAGGGAGGAGATTCTGTAGCTTACCATCTTTTGTATTCTTTCATGTAATCTCTATTTACGTGGCCAAAACACTAGGATTAGAAGAAAAACACAAAAGTATTCCCAAAAGAAATGGCATAAGCAATTCTATTGCTTCTTTCCCAGGAGATCCCGTCATGTTAAAACCTCCCAATCTCTAAAATTAATAGCTGGGGAAGAACAGATCATAAAAGAGCGAACTAAGGAGAGACCCCACAACTGAAATGGAAGAAAAACCCACAAGCATACAGCTGTACTAGCTGGATCTGTGTCAGCCTCTGCTACTTAAATATGTATAACTGGCAAAGATTTCTGAGTGTTTTATTTATTCAGAGAGTTTCTCTCAGTCAAATTACTGGCTAAAATCCAAATAGGTAAATTCTGGTTCCTTTAACTCTTGAAAAAAACAATCTACCCATTCCAAAGCACTTACTCTACTTCCTGCTGTATTTTTCTCTGTTGATAAATATTCTTCTGCGGCAAGACCCTGAAAATCCAAAACATGGTGCTATACAACTAAACAAGAAGCCACAATCACAGTCCTTGGCTCCAGGCCATGCCACCCCTCCCTACAGACCCAGACAGGCACAGGTGTCCGCCTTCACACACACGCTAGATTGTAACCTAAGCTGAGGGAAGACTCCAAGAGACTCTGATAAATAAGACCAAAATGTAACTTGGAGCTTGAGTTGAATGATAAATATACAAAGACTGGATGCCTCAACTGAGGTAAGGACATATATTTTTTGCTACATGGATTGTAGCTGAAATGCCAGAAGCCCATTCCCAGGAAAGTGTGGGCAAACATAGATTTACCGGATCGGTGGGTGTGTGGATTGTAGAGAACAAGAAGTCACCAGTTTTTTCTTTGTAAATCTGTACACCTGGAAAAAGACAGAGGAAACACGGCAACCATCTCCCCACCATTCTCTGTCTCTTCTAAGTGTGTCCATGCTGATGGCTGGAAACACAGGTAAAGACCCTCAAATACACCTGGAATTCTCTTCACTGCAACAGCTGCCTGTTTGCCTCCACCAGTGCAAGGCTGCTGCAACAAAAAATGCACAAAATAAAGAATAGCCCTCTCCTAAAACTTGAAAACACTGTGAGGCTGATGTTTCTATAGCATTTGCGTTCATTGTTCACGGAGTACCACGATCAGTAGGGTAAACTGGAATATCCAGGCAGCTTGTTAACACATTAGTTGTCATGGGGAATATAATTCTAGCTCCTATTTCTGGCAAATTAAATTTTATAATTAGGTATGCTATTCAACACATTATGTCCATCAGAATCAGACAGTAATTTTGTTTTGTATAGTCTAGTCAGTAGACCTCAACCATACAGAGAAAATCTGTGTAGAAAAAAAATAGAGAAAATGTACTCCATAGAACATCAGTTTTAGGGAAAATGTCCATATGAAAGACTTTGACCCAGAGCTCCCACATTCTGTTGTGGCTTATCAGAAATGTGCCCTGCCCTTTTAATTTTTCTGGTGAGTACCATAAACTATGACATGGCTGCTTGCTGCTTGTAACAGGATCATTATTTGCTTAATCCTCTCACTGTACATTTGTTTCCTGTTTCATTCTCTCCCTCTCTCTCTCTCTCTCTCTCTCTCTCTCTTTTTTTTTTATTTTTTTTTTTAAAGTGAGATCTATTTGCAAATACAAGGTTCCCTCTCAGACCTATCATCAAAAACTCCGACATTGCCCCTTGATTTTCTGTCTCCAGCATGGGCCTTAATCTGACCTAAGATACCATATCTTGCCACTGTAGATAGGTGGCTAATAAGCTATGACAACTTAGATATTTTAAGAGTTATGTATTGCTTCTGAACAGATGTGACAAGATAATATTTAATCACTGTAGCATTCTTGAGATCCATTGGCTAAATGTCTGAAACCCACCACTCATATCAGAAATGCATGATTGCAAAGGAAAAAGGGGGGGAAAAAAGATTATTTGCCTTTTCTTCGACTGCTGTGGAAACAGACCCGCAGCTGTTCTTTTTCATTGCTGTGTAGCAGACTGAGCACAGTATTCATTGTTGAGTAAAATAATTGCAGGAAAAAACGAGAGATGAAGAGAGAAGAAAGACTTGTTTAATTAAGATAATTTGTTTGAAACGGAGAAATCTGTAATCCTTCCATCCATTCCTATTGTTCACTTGCATTATATTTACTCCCCCATGGCTGAGAATAATCTTACAGGCTTTTTTTTTTTTCCATCAGAGAAAATGGGAAGTTTTATTAATTTTGCATTTATGGTGTATATTCTTCTGTGCCCCCTCTCAGATGCCATTGGCATGTTACATGGCTATTAAGGAGCAGAATCTTACACAGGAATGCAGTGGGGGCAGGGCAGGGAATTGACTTTTTCAATCCCTGACCACACAGCCACATCTGGAATTGTGGGATATCTACAATAAATCCCATCTTCTTATCCTGCATATGAAATATAACTCAACTAATGACCATATGGAGCAGACTAAAGTAAGCAGTCTAATTTACTAAAGACAGGGGCAAAAAAGGAAATTTCTTGCTTAATTAGCAAGGGCAGAAATACATCAACAGACACTACAACAGGAGGACCATATTTAAGGCACCTCCAATCAAATGTTTTAATGGCATATAAGACCCAAGGGAGCTCTAAAAATGCCTGGCACTGCTAACATGTAACATGGTTTTGCTTTTAAAAGCATTTTGGGTAACAGTTTTGAAAATGATTAGTTATTAGGAATATTTGGATTTTTCTGTCTGTCTCACTTGTTACACCTGCAAAGGGGACAATGTTTATGACTCTATACAGTAATTACATAATTATGGCAAGGCAAAGCAAGATACACTCTCAAAAAATCAAGGCACCCTGGACTTGACAGGAGGAGGATACAGCATGAGCCGAAGGACAAGGCAAATCCAGTTACTGCTTGTCCCTGAATGATACTCAAGGAACATCATCTCACCTGGGACAGCAGTCTTTCGTCATCTTAGCAGCTGTAAAAGCAACTTTCCAACACCATCCTGGGCCTGCGTGGGCGGCGGTCCATCATGTACTGTGCGTCCTTGCTTTTGATTCCCTATGCAGCCCAGGCAATTCCTTTGATTACCACTGCAGCCCTCAGAAGCCTTTTGTTTTCTCATATATTCAAATTAGTCCTGTGGATGACTGCTGCATGAAAGGCTATGGCACGTGTTTTTCCTGCTAAAGCAATAGTTTTTAACTGATTCTTTTTCCACAGCTGCTGTGAACCTTGTGAAGTATGCTGTGCAAACACACAGAGAAAGGCATTTCTTTTTCAGGGAAAGCTTTCTGTCTGAGAATCAAAGCAGCAGAAAAGTGATTTGTATAAATCTAGAGAGACAGTGAATATAATTTAGAGAATTTAAGAAATTTTAAATTTGAAGGGCTTTTTGCTGCTTTTTTTCATTATCAGGTTAACAGAACAATGGGAAACTAGTGAAACCTGAAACATTTCAGATTTTTTATTTTGTTTTTACCTATGCCCTTGAATCTTTCAAAACGCAGGAAACAACACACAGTAGTTCTCTGTATTCCTGACAGCCTTCCTTTGGCCTCACTGACACCCTAGCTTCGAAACCATTCTCTGTGTTGTCACATATATGAGGCTGGACGGCTCGGATTATGTACAGCAAAATGTAATTAAAGATACATATTGCACGGCAGAGGTAGAGTCACCAAGGAAAAGAAGATTTGCCAACCCTGAAATGGGGATTAAGGAAGAAGGAGGTTTGCAGAGACTTGAATACATTAATTTTCCTAACAGCTTACATAGCAATTCAGTGACTTTTATTGTGTAGAGTAGTTAGCCCCTTCCTTGACCTGAGATCAAGAAGAAAGGGTGTACCTGTGTGGAGTCAGATGAAAGAATATGTTATTTCACAGTCAAAGAACAAATATCCTAGTCTTGAAAAGCTGGTAGATTGTAGCCAAGCATTCAAGTGGCTAGATCACTGAGAAAAAAACCCGTTCCATCTCATCCTTTGGGACTGTAGTTAAGTGGCAATTAAATGGTCAATGAGATTGTTTTCCCAAATTGCATTGTTTCACAGTGCTTGTTGGACTTTTTCACCTTGGGCTCATGATGAACTAGATCTAGGAATAAGATAGAAATGTCACTCCAGAGTTATCTGTGAGCTGCTCAGTCTCAACTCTTAAACCAGCCTCAGTGGTTGCACAAAGAACAAAAGCATTCTATATGCACATCTGTAACAAGAAAAATATTATTTAGGAATTATGCTGGAATAGGGAGGTATGTTCTCTGTTATCCTCCACTGTATGTGTCTGTCCATCAATTTGCATATTTTATACATCTTTTGAACTTCTGTGTTTGTGTTATACTATAGACTTTGCCAGTAGGATAATGAAATAAATGCAAAGGCACAGAGGGAAAAATCACACCGCTACAATGTGGTGATATAAATTATTTTAATGATTAATTATTTAAATCTCTGTTGCTTTACTTACAGTTATATTAGACCTATGAACAAACAAACAAAAGCAGAGATGATGTGCTGATCAGAAGATTAAGTGTGGCAGTACAGACATTTGCCCCAGCCCAGAAGCTACTGAGCAGATGATCTATTACTGAGCAGCAAATACACAGAACAAGGCACAGACCACCATAAAATTTTGATATCTGCAATGGGGATCACTGTATTTCCCTCTGAGACCACAAAAACCTTGTTCTTATCAAATAAATAAGTAATCTGCCTCTGCTGCAGCACAAAAGGGAGTCCAAAAGACAGCTGAGCAGTGGTGGAACTTCAGGAACTTGAAACACTGATGTAGTTCACTGGAATCAACTTCTTTTCATTTAGTTTTCATATGACAGGATTATTTCTTTGCAGCCTTATTTCTGCAGACAGGCACAGGTCTGCTCCCAGCTCTGGCATCCCCCACCGCACACCCTCGGAGGGTTGATTCTTTCCAAAACATTTTGCTTGCTGCCCGGCTGCCTTCCCGAGAGCTGCCCAGCCCCTTCCCCGGCTGCTTTTGATCACTGGGGAATAGCTGTCCCCCTGCGGTGGGTACAGAATTGCCTGCCAGTCACACAGAGCAGTCCCAGGTGGTTGGCCATGTGTTAAATACAAGCACTTTCGCGTTACATTGCTCGAGTGTCTCAATCACAGGCTAGGTGTGTTTCCTGCACGCTGAAAATCCTTGCCTTGATTACATAGGAAGCTGCATGGCAGAACGCTGTCCTTCCTGGATATGTTGAAGTTTATTTGTAGAGCCTGAGGAATGGAAAAGAAGTAAGTGCAGCCAGCCTGGAGTTCAATGAAACTTGCATTTTGTCCTGTCAGCTGTGCATGCGCAAGTGATTTCCTTGTGAATAAAGATTAAGCTTTTTTAAATTCGGGGACTATTATGAGGGCTGAGCTTTCTTTCAACGCACTGTTTGTTGGGACTTTGCACCCTATTGTACAGCCCACATGGGCTCATTTCATCTGATTCTACAGGGGACAGTAGTGTGAGAATCCATGGAAGGAAAAGAAATTGCTTTAGCCAGGATTTCTGGTGTGGCCTGTGAGATGTCTCTCCCTCAGCTTTGGCCCTCTCCTGACAAATAGCAGAGCATCTGAAGTTTAGTCCTGCTCCTGGTGCATCCCAGGAGCTGCTGAGCTGTGCTACTCACAACCTTGACCCCCAAGAGCAAAAAGTTCCTGCCTAGGACCAAGAAACCTGGACCCAAAAAGTTCCTTCCTAGAACCAAGAAACCTGGATCCTCCTGCTTTCGCCTGTCGAATAGGAGAGTGACCAAGGGCAGCCTTGCACACAACGACCCTTTCCAACACCTTTCTTTTTTCCGTTGGCAGTTTTATCCTGGCACACAGTCCTGTGGTTGAGCAGTTTAGCATGGGCAGCTTTAACCCATGACACACGTTTAAAAATCTTAAGTACGGGCTGTGTACTGGAAATTGCAATGTGGTTTTGCTGAGTTGAATAGCCTGGGTTGTCTTGATAGTACAGGAGATCATTATGCCTGGCTTATCAGAATAATTACACTATCAGTGACCTTGACTAAGAAGGTCAGATCCTTTCTGCTCATCTCCCAGTTCACCGTTATCTTTTTCATGCACCTTACGCTGGCATTTAAGCAATCCATACAATGCAATTAGCAGGGAATGGCCATGGGTTTTACCTTCAGAAGTGGGAAAAAAGGTGGGATTTCTGTAGTACACACTCGACTATTCGCTAATTAGCTCCTGTTGTATCATTAACATCAGATACGGGTCTTGGGAAATGAAGGGTAGGCAACACTGAAAACAGACCAATGAACTTTAAATTCCACACAGCCAATGTTATCTGCAAAAGTTTCTGTCTGTTCTTATAACAATTTGTCTTATAAAGTGCTAATAATCTCAGGTGCTATAGAAACTATGAGTGGATTCTTAAACTATTGTTATTATTGTTGATGTTATTGGTTTTTTTTTTAAGAACAAGGCAAACACTCTGCTGTTAAATTCAAAATTCATACTCTAGAATGAGAATGTTAAGAACATGCTGTTTCAAAGAGCTGTCTGATCATGTGGTACTTTTTTCTTTGAGAAATTGTGTTGAAATGCTGGACTTTAACCATACTGAGTGCTGCATAAGACTGTGTGCTCTGAAACATCATGTACTAACTACATTGATCAAACGAGATCCCCACGATGAAGGTGTCTGTGTTTCAGCTCCTTTCTGTATAACAGAGATACTATCAGCCCCTCAACTCACAAAGAGTGCAATGAAAATTAATTAATTTTTGCAGGACACCCAGGTATTAGCGTAATGAGATTCTAGTCCTCACCCCCCCAGCTTGCTGTAATATCTGATTCCTTTCCCTCTTACTTTTCCTACTTTGATCTTAGAATTCACCCCTTTAAAAAAGGCATTTGTTCCGAAGTCCTGACAAAAATTAAGAATAAAAGTGTTGTCCAATATCAAACAATTCTTTTATGCAGAATAAAGACTTCCACTTCCAGTTTATTTAACCATCTTCTGTGAATGAAATGAACATGCTATATCCATTTTAAATGGTCTGAAAATTTCCATGTTCTCTAAAAAACTTCTATTTTACAGCAAACGTATTTGTTAAATTTAGCTTGAGGGAAAAAGAACCAACCTGAAATATGCTAAAAATGGTCACAGCTGAGTAGGTAGCCCTACTTGTTAATAAAAAAAAAAGCTCTTGTGAATCAGTTCAGCTGGGATATTTAAACAGGGTCCTGCTTCGGGTTAGAAGAAGCCTTCGGGGTTTGCTTTGGGCTAACTTATTGGAGAGCTTCTATTTTACCACTTGAGAGCTGTTGTGGTCTGACCAAAGGAGGACAAGAAAAGGTTTGTTTTGGTTTGTTTTTTTCTCTTTGTCTGCAAGTGCAGTTATACTTTTTTTTTCTATTTATTCTGTGGAGAAAGGGTCTGGCTAAGTAGAAGGGCTCTGGCATTTATTGTCCTGTGCTTGTTAGATCTTGTAACAAATCTCAGGTGGAATGAAACAGAATGATCAGTCTAGGAATAAATATGTCACCTTTTTTCAGCTTGAGATGCCTGGAAAAAATCAGGAGATCAGTTTGATTCCAACTTGTAATGAGGGTTTTTTTTGTATTTGTTTTGTGTTGTTTTTAATGGAAATTGAGTTTTAGTGTTGTTTCTTTAAGGGGCTGGAATGTTTTGATTGCTGCCTTTACCAACAACACATGGCTACACCATGAGTTTCTAATTAACAATATATGCCAGCTGAAAGCAATCTTCTTTTTCTTCACTGCTTCTTATTACCTCTTATGCAGGAAAGGTGTCTTTTGTGAGTTGTGTGGTGGGTAGGCAGAGCAGACTGTGCTTCTGCAATAAATATAAATATAAATGTATTTATTGCTTCCACAATAAACAATGTGTTTCTGTTCTCTACAAGTGAGGCTCAAGGAGGAGATGTGAGAGAGCTGGGAAGAGGTCCCCTATGACTGCTGTCAGCATCCAGAAACTACAACTCCAACCAGGCAAGTGCTTTGCCTCCCTGCTCTGATAGTATTTCTTGCAAAGTTAAGTCTAAAGAGTGATAAAGAGAAAATAGCTTCTTTAGTTGAACAGAAAGGGAACAAGGAAGAGATGGTGAGTTTCCCTGTTTTGCCTGGATGGGGTTGTAACTGCAGCAAAATAACTACAGCAAATAGTCAGCATTTCTTAAAAACAGTTTTGCCTCTATTTGTTTAGCTGTATAAATTTGTTTTCAGTTTGGAGTATTTGCACAGTTGCAACGTAGGCTTGTGCTTATATTCTGACTAGTTATTAAACTGGTAGACTGGGGAGGTGTGAAATTTCACACTATATTTTCAACTTGATCTATAATATTCCAGTTATCATAACATCTAATTAGGAAAATACAAAATTAAAATGCATTCTTACCTAAGATGACCAAAATAAGAACACAGAAGCAAACTAGAAAAAAAGAAACAGTGGGAAGTGTTGCCCCCTCTATAAACTGCTCTTGAAATACAAGAGATAAATCTAGGTATTGGAAAGTCAGCTTAGAGAGCAGCTGTGCATTAAGAGATGTCTAAGCTCCTTTCTCTGCAGAAGCAATTAGAAGCCTTTCCCATGAAGTTAATACTATTAATATAGCTATAGTAGGTTTGAAAGTCTAGATCTAGGAAAAAGAAGTGCTTTGTGTCTGTGCAGCCCCTTGTTGATCAAACAAATATTCCCAAGACAAAGCAGTGGGGAATTCATGTGTTTTGGATCAGAGGTATTTTAATTGTTCTCATACCCTGTAATGGAAAGGAATGAGAAGATGGCCATGCTTTGATTCAGTTGGAAAACTGTACAAAATATGCTTTCTATGTAGAATGTATATATGTGTAGATGCTTGTATTTATTTTTATGCATCAACACACACAATATGCGAGCAAGGGTCTTTGCCCCAGGGTCTCCTTACCTAACTCATGACTCCCTCCTGCAGAAGAGCTCTCCCAGCATTCAGGGGTTTGATGGATTTCTTTTCCCTTCCATGCTTCGTTTGTTCTCCTTCCCCAGGGTGTGTGCAGTGGGTGATGAAGTCTAAAATGAAGGATGTGCATGGCTTTCTGAACATGCTTTTACAGAAAACTGACAACGAGAGGATGCTTGCTAGCTCTCTCTAAAACTTCCTCCTTGCTCTTCTTTATTTTGGACGTGAAATGCTACCACCTATTAAACTTTGTTTTAGAGATAGATTCTTTTGGGTAATTAAACTTCCTATTCCTGAAAATTAAGTGAATTAAGTATACCTATTGCACCTAGGGTAAAAAGGGGTGTTTTCTGCTGGGATGTGTGTATTGTATGGTAGTGACAGAAACTCTTACTCAGCAGATTCCATTCCTAGCAATGAAGGGGTCACTATTATCTATTATGCCTTTTTGGGAAGTTATTGCTCTCTTCCAAGATTATTTCTGCAGAGATATTGTGAAATATAACATACTACCAGAGCAAAAAGAGAACATGCAGAACATATCAAAACAGTTTCTCTGTTACTATTTACAAGAAGGTGCCACCTTTTTTTTTTTTTTCCCCCAAGGATGCATGAGGTACAAGAAACTAGCAAATAAAGTGTCCCAGTGCATGTCTTCCCATATCCTGCCAAGGACTTCTCAGACCTCAGAATAACTGTATTGCTGTGTTGCAGCAGCCCCCTTGTTGTTGCTCAAAGGCAATGTTACAGTCTGCTTTCCACAGAAGTGTTTGTTTAGCCTAGCAGATCTATGATTGACAAAATTAAATGCATGCATGTGGGTATAATTATTTCATCCCACTCTTTTAAGGTTACTTTCATGAGATGACAACTTCATTGGAAAGAAGAGTTAAAAAAAAAGACCAGTTGTTTTATTGTCTTCATTTGAAGCCTGTGGATCCACAGTCAGAGACAAAAACATTAATCAATATATCATGAGAGCTGTACACTGGGAGTGATTACTTCAGTGTTCCTGAAAATTGAGGGCTTGTCATGTGAATCCAAGGGGTTATGGATGTCAGCAAACTTCCCTCTCAGCCCCCTCAGAGCACAGGGATTTTAAGTTGGGGACACACATTGCCACTGCTGCCAGGTTGCTCTTTTGGAGGCTGGGAGGGAATTTAGGTAGGAGCTAAGCAGCAAACATAGATTTTCCTACCAGGTGGCTGGGCATTTTGAAGATGCTGGCTCTAAAAGTCAAACTCTTTGTTTCAGGTGATAAACAGCTCATGAAATTGAGTTTGAAATATCTGTCTGTGATGGTGATCTGTTAGGCTCATATATAAGAAGATATTCCTTTCTGTAGCCACAGGAAATGAGGAAATAAAGTGCTACAAAGTAAAAGCTTTTACTAATCTGTATTTAAAACTGGACTCTTCTATCAATTCTGATACCTATCCTAAGGTACCAGAAATACCTTAGGATTTCTGCTATGTCATTTTACTCTGAGATGCCAAAAAGAATACGCCCTTTTCTGCTCAGTTTGAAAAGGCAGACCCCATCAGAGACTCTAGATAGCTTTGCATTGTCTACTGCTGATGCTTCTGCCAAAATGCTATTCCCATTTTAAAATGTGGTGCCTTTGGCTGTGTTCTAGCAAACACATACTCAACCATACCTCTGATGGTAAGTGCATATGCAGAGAGAAACCTGGGAAATAAACCATGGTTGGTTTTTTGCTGGGTTTTTTTTTTAATCACTGACCTGTGATTAAGCTGGAGAATATCCAACCGATAATTACTGCAGAAAGCTCCATTTCAGTAAGTGCCAAAGTTGCTGATCTCTTCCCCACTCCTCCACTGGCTTCTTGCTGTAGGGAGGTAAAAGTTGTTTTGAGCTGCTCTACCTTCAGGTTCTACAGCGGCTTATGGTTTAATTATATAGGATGGGTGGAAAGAGGGGATTATTGTTCAATAGTACAAGATTTCCAGCCTGCAAAGTCGCATCTCAAGATTTAATTTGCATTTTCAGAGCTCTGTAAATTGACTTGGATCATGGCTGTGAACAAAATTTGTGTGATCATCTGTATTATGTATATTAAAAGCAAGAGTCCTTTGCCACTCTTATTGTAAAATTTTGACCTGGAGGGAATGTAAGTGATTCTTGGGAGAGTCTCTCTGCAATTTTTGAAACTATCAATGGAATAGGTTCAAACTTTGCTTTAGACACTGCTCAGATACTTTGTCTGTTGACCTGATAAATCGACATAGAAAGATTTAAGCATTAAAAATAAGATCTTGTTATCAACTAGACTCAGTCGGTACAATTAGTGAGCTCAGTGGAGCTCTCTATGTTTTCCTGTTGTGAAAATTTTTTTCATTTGGTGATGGATCTGTGTTTTCCTGGGGTTTTCTCATTTCCATCTCCCTTCTCCTGCAGAAAACGTAGATTGCTTTCCCTCTCCTGCCCATTGCTTATTAAATGCAGCATGAAAAATGAATTGCATAAGGGTCGAATTATTCTGAGTAATCAAGAAAACTAAGTGCAAATTTTAGTATTTACTTTTAAGAGCAATTAGTCATTGGAACGAAAATGCTTGGGAAAAAAAGAGATTTTCCTTCATTTGACATCTCTAGACCTGGATATATGTTTTACTGTTTGAGCAAGAGCTAATTTTAATGCAGACATTTGTAGATTAGATTTTAATCTAGGCTAGTAAAGTAAGTGAGCTCATATTATACAAGACAGTTATAATAACACCTCATAGGTAGTGAATTTAGACCTATCAGTGGTAACATTTTGCTCTTTCATCAGTGAAGGTAATCACCAGATTGCACTCCTGGAGAAAGATCAAATGCTGTTTCCTATTCTGGCAAAAATAGTTGTCAGAAAGGTGTAGTCATCTACTGTAGTCAGTTAAAACTCATAAAATCCAATTGTCTGTACTCAAAATTCAACAGGAAAGCTATCATGTGAGATGGCTTTGGCTAACACAGGAGGCTTTCCTGAGCTTGGGAACTAGAGGCTTTGTAACAGACTCTGAATTATGGTTTGCAGTTCAGAAAGGATAATTTAACTGTGTTGCCAACTGAAATATTTTACTATTCCTGGGCCTTATCTGGGCAATTTTAATTTTTTGTTGTTGTTGTTATTGCTGTGAAATCCTGTTCATCAGTAAGTATCTGACAGCTAAGATGGGGTGATGGTGCGTTTTAAAGATATTTGGTGTTTGTCCCTGAGGAACGAGATGCAAAATCTCCTTTGTGTCATGCTGGCACCGCCGTGTGTCACGTTGTCACTGCTTTGTTTCATGTGTTCTTGACCTCTTCGGGAGCGGCCAGATCAGATTCAGTGTTGAAATTCCCCACATCCTTTGGTCTGTGCCAGTGCTGTGACAGCTGTGTGGAGAGGGAGGACTTGGGGAGTAGATCTTGAGCTACAGGATGTGAAAATGGTTTAGAGTTTTCTTTTGTGTAGAAAATGTGTGTTTTCCCCATACATTTCTATTCAGCAATGCAGCTGGGTTCAGGGTGATGATTTCTGTGCTTCTTTTCTATATTGAATACTGTCTGCTACTGAATTAACTGTATTAAGGAAATTTTTGGCTTATCACGTTTAGCTGATAACATCTAGGGTTAGAGCTGACAAGGTTCTCTATTGACTGGTAGAATAACTTCTGAGTGTATCAGGTAAGAGTGAAATAAATCCAAGCTGTCTAAATGCATATTCAGAGAGAGCAGAAGTTCTTACTCTGTGTGATAGGCTGGAGCAATCTCAGGTAGAAGCTGAGCATGCTTTGACAGAAGGGATGTAGCAGGTGCCTAGAGCACTTCTTCCTTTTTAATACTGTTGCCTGCAGCAGTTTTTTGAGAGAATTGCCTGCAATCAGATCCCCACTGATGAAGCAGCTTGCCACTGGACACAAGCCCCTATTACAAGCCCAGCTCTTCCCTGCCCCTTGCATCTCAGTCGCAGGCACAAAGCACCTTCCAAAACCAGTCCCCCCTGCTTTGGCCTCTAACACAAACATGATTTCTGTAAAGCAAATAAAAACTCATGCTTCCGTAAACATGTAATTCCGATAACACCCATCAGCCAAGTGCAGGGTGCAGTGATTACAGGAAGAAACAAGAAAGGCTGGAGACCTGCATCTTCCATGTCCACCCTCCTCCCATGAGAGGACTCCCTTGCAGCCTCCCGGCACCCTGATGCTGACAGTCTGTCTCCAGCGTCCATCTGAGTCTGATTCAAGCTGCTTCCTGCTGCTGGAGATCTGAGGGATGGCCTCTGGCTGTGCCAGGGGTCATGCTTGAGGCAGAGCTGTTGTACACTCTCCAAGTTTGGTCTCTGGGAGAGCCCTGGAGAGGTCTGACATGATAAAGATGAAGGGCTTTTTGGTTTTGGGTTTGTGTTTTTTTTTTACCTCCTGAGAGTCAGCTTGCTCTGGGAAGTCCAGGAAGGACTGACATGACTAAATAAGAGACTTCTCTTCAAAATGTGAGGGCTTACAGGCTTACCATGATGTTCCAAGGCTGCTCTTGGGTAAACCCAGAGTCAGGAAGCCCAGGATGGCTTACCCTGAACTTGATCAGTTCTTTTTCCAGGGCCCTGCATCAGACAGGACAATTGTTCACTTTGGTTTTCCCTGATAACCTGCCTTGCAGTGGTCCCACAGCAGAGGTGGAGCAGGCACATCCAGAATTAGCTGTTGTTAGTGGGCACAGGGGCTTCCAGACCTCCTATATCTTCTTTTGATAGAAATGAAACTGCTCAGTTGTTGACAGTAAAGTGGGGTAAAAACAAATTAGACTCAATTTCTTATCTTCCAGCTCCTGGTAACACTTTCAAAGGTTTTGTACCATCACTTCAACTTGTTCAGTCTGTATAGTGGGATATTTCCAACCCATTAGCATGTGGGAATACCTGAGTTAGTAACATGGTGATCTAAACCTTGGCTGATTTTCTTTTAGGCCATTCTCTACCCAGAAAGAACTTTACTTTTTACTCCTACTTTTGGCTTCAATCAAGGCTAAATTGCCTTTCACAGTAGTCTTTTTAAACACGAGGCAGTATCTTTGCCCAGCTATAAACAGAGGTATGAGTACCCCAAGTCCAGTCCCTTTTTGTGCTTGTAACCACAAATCAGCCTGCAGCCATCTGCACCCATCAGCTCATTTTTGTAAGTATAAAATGGAGTGCAAATGGGTTAAGTGAGATACAGGCCCATCTTCCTTTGTGCTTGAAATAACAATAGAAGCAGTTGACTGCATTTTCTGTGGATACACTTGGTCTCATTTATGTACTTTCTCTATTGGCAATTGCTGCTCTGCTTTGCAAAAAAGATGAAATACAAAAATGCCTTGTCAAGTGTCATCTGATTTACAATGGATAGCTCATGAACGAAAACAAACTGTGGGCTTTATGAAAAGGAGAATATTGAGTAGAATGAATCCCAAGGATAAACATTCATTTGTTTTGCGAATTTTATATCTGAATCATAAGGTATAAAAATTTAAATCTCCCTTCTGAATTAATCTGATATGGCTCTGAAACAGTACTGATAGTTACGATCTTTTTCTTTCCCCCCAGTGCTGACATGACCACTGTCTTTATTGCCCTTTGTGATGTGCAATTATCTAGTGGCATTAATTGCTGCACTCTTAAAATAGTTTACCATGAATTCACACATCCTGTGATTTCCTTCTGTGGTAAATTCATAAGCAGCTACAAGAAATATCTGATTCTGTTTATGAGCCCTTAAGCGCACACAGCTATTGACAGTGTATTTTAATGCAATACTATTGACATTTATTCTATTACATTGTAATTAAGTTCCACAATTAATTTTAATTATTACTAACCTTGCATTAGCTTTCTGCACACCTCAGGTATTCACAATAAATACATATAGATGGATAGTGATCTGGAAAAAAAACTAAGGCTTGAACTTTCAGCAAAGCAAATTACTTGAGAGGAATTATGGAAACTCCCCTGTTTTTGTTTGTTTTTATTTTAAAGACTAATGTGTGTGCAACATTTTACTCTTTAACAGATACCCATATTAAAAGGAAAATCCTGACACAAGGTACAGCCTTGCTCATCAGGAGCTGATATCTGCAAGCTTTTTGGTTTTGTTTTTGTTTTTCTATGTGGACAAAACAGTAGATAGAAGCAGCAGCTATTTAAGATTATTTCAGGTGAGCTGAGTAATAAAGCTCACAGGGAAAGGAGTGATGTTAAGTGCTAAAGGAAATATGGCTGGTACTTGAACTTTGCTAATGAGGCAATTGTTTAAAGTGTGGAGTCCAACACTAAAGCAGCAACAAATTGGCAAAGATGATGCAAACAAAAAACAAGGTATTTAGTACAGCTTCTGTATTTGTAAGGATACAAAGCAGCTCCTACTTTGTTCAGGAATGGGAGGATAACTCAGGACTTTGTTTTTTCTGAGATCATTCCTGCTGTTCCAGGCAGGCATAAAGGATGCTTCAGTGGGCTGGGCTGAAGGGCAGTGGTGAGGGTAGAAATCGTGCAGAGTCTGAAACCACCATCCCCTCCCAGGACCTGCAGTAGAAACCAAGGTCACGTTTGTCTCTGAGAACCTCAAATGTCAGGGAAAACTGAAGGATGTAATCTCTCTTGCTCCTTCGAAGCACCAGCAGAGTCAGTCCAAGTGGTACAGTGTTGGAGGTACCGAGAATAATCGGTTGTTTAAGTTATTCTTGTATAGACTGAGGAAACCCATGTATAACGTAATCATGCTGTTGTTTTAAAACAAGGAAAAGATGAAACACTTTCTGAGATATTTCTTGCATCTGCCTGAGCATTCTTCTTGCAAAAAAAAAAAAAATCTGCAGTATCTCTCTTCTTAATCTCCTCATGCTTCTTAATTTGCATGTCAAATAAAACCTCCCTGACTAATTTTGATGACACTGCAAGTGTTTAGCTCTGTAGACAATCAGTGTAAATTGTCACACGTTATCAGATAACCATTGACAAACTACCTAACCATGTGCTTCACAGTCTAATGTGTAATGATTTTTCTCATGAAATTAAGAAAATTCGAGATCACTACAAAACTGTGTTCTTTTGCTTGGGAACACTTTATGGGCAGTACTGGAAAATGAGAGTCAGGTTAGCGATTGTGACTGAGCTTCCTCCTCCCTCTGCCCCTAAGGTCTATTTAGCCTTGAGACATTTACCATATGCCACAGATTATTTTAACCGTGAGTGCTCCATATCTTTATGGATATGGAACTACCACTGGGCTTTCACTAATACTGGACTTTCAAGGTTATTTTTCTGAACCAGTCTAAGAATTATGCTGATTTTTGCAGACATGTCAATCTTGATCTTAGCACTGTTTTACCTTTTTATTCCCATGAATAAATTTCAGTATCTGTGAACAGCCATTTGTTATGTTGCAGTGTGAACTGGAGGCAGTGACAGCAGAGTTCGTGCGTGTATATATTGCCTGGCAGGGGGTATGCCTTCCTTTAAACTATGGGAGATGTAGATATTGCATTTTCATATTAGGCACATTGCACTTTAGAGCTTAGTTTCCAGTCAGTTATCCTACTTGGTGAGGTGAAGCACTCCGTACTAAAGATATTTTTCAGCAATATCTTAGAAAATGTCATAGAAACCACCTCTTTATTGTTGGCAATTATTTTTCCCAGGGGAATGACATCCCGGTCTTATATGCCAAAACAATAGGAAGGTGCAAAATTGGCCTTGTCAACTCTGATAGACTTGATTGAATGCACAGCAACAAAGAATAACTAAATATATGTGTTTTCTATTCCTAGGATATTTTTGGTTTGCATCATAAGACATAATTTCACTTTTCACTATATTATGGTTAGCAGAAAGAGGGAAATATCTCAGATAAGCAATACTATTATTAGATGTTACCTATAAATGTGGTTTTGCATTACTTTTATGTGCTGATATAGCATTTGTTAGAATTTTTTTTTCTCCTAAGCAAGACATGATCAGAAAGGGCTTTTTCCATAAATAGTATTTGAGTGTGTGTGTTGTATATCATTTAAGAAGGAATGAGAAGATGCTATGAAAAGGTCATGTACAAGTTTTACCTCATTTAAAAGGTAAGCTTGAACTGCTTAAGGCCCCAGCTTATGGCTTGGCAACAACAAAACTATCAGAGCAAGAGCTTTTTCTCTGGCCTGTTCCCAGGATCTTCTGAAGGGCCTCTTTGTCTTGCTCCTCACTTGTTTGAGTGTGGGGTCGCTTCCCCAGAGCCGGAGAACCCATCATATGGGGCAGGAGTGTTCCTCAACGACCCAGCTCCAGAACTCAGAGGGCCTTGTTGCCTTTAACCCTCAGCTGCAGAGAGACCAGAGAACAACAAAAATAATGTAAAATGTTTGCCAACACACCGCTGTCGTAGTGTGAATAGAATGCTGAGCTTTTTGTCACACATACCTCTTCTCCCTGTTGATAAAAAATTATTTGGGTGCCAGTAACTTGCTGGCTGACTGCTGTGAGAGAATTGCTTAACAGCCCTTACCCACCTATGTCAGGTTTTTGCCTTTTTGCTTGAATGCCAATACACTTGTAATACTGCGAAGGACCACTGTGAAATTTTGTTTTGAGGGTTTGCCTCGGGTGCTGGCTTCACCCTGCGCCTCGGAGTGAAGGAAGAAGCGGGACAGTGAGCAACTGAGCTCAGACACCCCGTATCAGGTGCTTGGGGGAGGTAGCAAGCACTGAGAGCCCATCAGGGCAAAGCAGCCCCCCAGCCCCTCGGGCTGAGCAGGATCCTTCTCTGCTGTCCCCCCCCAGCACCTGGCTGTGCACTCAGCCTGGCCTCTCCCACCGGGATGGGAGGCGCTCCAGTCACAGGGATGGTGCTCACTTTCCCACGAGGTGGATGAACTCGAATATCTGGTTCTGCCCCGGTTCACACGGTCTGTTCGCTGAAGAAATCAAAGCATATTTATTTCTGGCACACAACTTGATACAGATTCCCGTGGCTGTGTGTAAGCAGAGCACGGATGGACTCTGACCATCACAATCCCCCCAGCTCCACCAAGATGTCAACACCCCCCACCACACCTTTTGGGAAAAGAGTCTTTCTTTTGTCTAGCAGACCAACTTTCTCTACCAATTAGTTTGTAATGATCAAAGACATCTAATTCTCTTGAATATTTGTTATTTTTGATGTTTTATGGGTTAAGTAATCTCAGATTTTCAGGCATCCATGTGAAATAGTTGTGGAACAAGATGATCAACTGACTCATTTAATGTTATGCCATAAAGCATAGTTTGATTCAGCTTTGGGTTTCAGCTATATCTAGCTGTAGCTAGAACTGAGCAGTGAATCACTACCCCTTGGTCACTGACCCTTTTGGTGTTGCTTGCATTCTGCGACTAGAAAAAAAAGGTTTATGTCAAAGTTAGAAATTTCCCATCCCTTGGTCCTAACCCATTGTAACTAATTATCTGTGTACCTACCATTCTAATATTCAAATAGTTTTATTTGTTCACTTTTTCTTACTTTCCTCAGAATTTTTGCCAGCTTGTGAAGAGGCTGGTTAGTTCACAGCCTATCCCCCACAGCTCTCCACCACATCACAAGCTCTGTCATGTGTTAGGGTGACTGGCACTGAATCATTCTTTCTTTTACTGTACCTGTATTTTTTCTTTCATAATCAACTTTACTCATATTCTTTTGTGCCTTTTCTTTATTCAAGTAATAATTCACATGCTAATGGGATTTTGTTTGAGCCTGTTTCTAGAAGAGAAGCTCTTAGCTGAAGTTTGTCTATACTTTCCATTCTAAAGATCTGTTTAGATTTGAGATTTTTTTATTTTTTTTTTCAGCAGCTGACGTGGGTAATCAGCAAGCAGTGTGCTTCCTAAAATCCCTTGTGAAAAACTGAGTAGGATGCCTGCACTATTTGCAATAGTTTACCAGAGATAAAAGCAATGGTAGAGCTCTCGTGTTAAAGCCACTGGTCTCTCCTTTGCCTCATGATTTTATCTGGCAATCCCCCTTTGACAGGGGCCGATTGAACATCTTAGAGGGTCCACAGACAAACCCCTGTCATAGCAGAGATGCTCCAGAGTGCTGCAGGGCTTGCAGAGGAGCCAGGGTGCCCAGCACCACCCTCCTGGGGTTTCCCCCTGTGTCTCAACAGTCACTGTGTATTCAGTATTCAGGTCTCAACTGGGCATCCAGGTTCCTTTGAAAAAAGGTTAAGAAAGGCAGAGAAAGGGATCCTCTCAAACCAGGAAAACCCATATTGTTTGTAACAGCTAGGAAGTGAGCATAAAAAGACAGCACTGGAGTTTATTAATGTGCCACTCTCCTCTTCCTTTGGGATCCAAAGTGTGACCTTTTTCTGGGGGTTTATTCCAAAATGTGGCATTAGTTAGATACGTCTTTGAATGGCCCTGCTTTGAGCAGGGCTTGTACCAGGTGTCTCCCTGAGATCACTTCTGACCTAAATAATTCCTGCCTAGGGGGATCTGGGTGGAGTGGCACAGCACAACATTGCCCCGATTCCAGTGACTTGTGATTAAAGCAGCAGCATGTGAGAGACCCAAGTTCACATTCCTGTCCTGCCTGTTTCACAAAAACGTGAATTCTTATGATTTTTTCCTCAAAGGGTTATCCTGACAAACAGGTTAATAGGCACTCTCGAGGGCTGAGGTCTCCTTTGTTTTCTTTTTCTGGAGGAATTTACCTGGATGTACCTTGAGAGAGAGACATCTGGATGCTGGCTCCACAGGTTGCTGAAATTGCCTGCAGATGCGAAAGACTGGGTTCACAAATGTGGAGTTACTTACGAAGTGTACCCGGGGAAGAACAGAAAATAGCTCTCAGGTTACTGTGCCTGCCTGAATGTCAGACAGCTGGGTTCAGGGGGATCTGAATGTGGTTCTCTGGCTCCACTGCACTAGTAGATGTTTTGGTATTTGCCATGCCTTCAAACATCTTTCTAGCTCTTTGGGGAACATCCCTATATACGCTGTTAACTGCATATCAGTGTCTAAACCATGTTTACAATTCAGCAATCCCTGAATGAAGCTAAAAGGCACCCTCCTTTCACCTGGCAGATCTCACCCTTGGCATGACCACCATGAGGTCCAGGAGGCTTTCTGCCTGTTTTTATTTTGTTTTGGTTTGGGTTTTTTTAAGAAAGAAAGTCTGACTCTACAATATCAGGAGACTTCCTTCTATAAATACTGCAATTATGGATGCAAATGTGTTTTATGACCAGTGTTGAACATAATCTTTTCTTTAACTGCTGGGTAAACACTAGAATCTGAGTTTACTCAAAGTTATGCTGCAGTAGGTCAGAGCATATTTCCCCAATATGGTAAGGCCCATCCAGGTAATTCTTTGTAAAACTATGAACTTCTAGACACATGCACACATAAAATTCCATTGATGTAATGGGCTTTCTACTGCAAAGGAAAATGTTTGGTTTGGATCTTTTTTCCCTCTGGCTTGCAGGAGTAAAATATTTCAGTATGTATTAAGAATTATGTACTTTAATCGTAAATCAATTGTCTAGTTTATATGAAATGTAAAAACAGTATTTTCAGGCATTTCATTAAACCAAAAAGAACTGTTCTGCAAGAACAGCTTCAGCCCTCAGCCCAACTTACATGCTTAGCTAGATTTATATAAGTGGAATTGAAATAAGTGAGTCTGGATCAAGTCCAAGTCAAAATTAGATTGCCGTGAACCCAACATTGAAGTCAAAGGTAATTTTCCAATTAATTTTGGTAGATACAGGATGTTAGAGCTGAGAAAGACCCTGAAAAACCTGATGTTTCTGTTATTAGTGCTGTGTTGAGGATATACATACTTCAGATTTTGCCACCTATTTGCTGCATGGGGCACAGGGAAGGTGCAGGCAGCAGGCTGGGAGAAAATGATTGAACCCAGGATTTAAGGGCTGAAACTCGAAAGCAGCATCCTCCTAGCAGGCTAGTTATGGAATTTAAGACTCTAGAGCCAAACTGGCTGTTCTAGGAATACACTAGTAAAAATACCATTGTTCTTATGATGAAACAACCCAGGCATTTCTACACTAGAGCACATCCAGTGGCATTATTTCCCTCACCGTGAAGAGAACCTGCGAGGTCCTTTCAGATAATTGGGTTGCTGGGTTTTTTCACACTAATTAAACAGAAAATGTTTTGAAGTGAAGTCAGTCGCTGTCCCTGGCACATTGCCATATGGAAAGGGGCAGAAGCACTCACAGCTCTTTTCACTGGCTGCAGTGTATGGCAATTGGTAGGAAAAAGACTCAGTGGAAAATGGCCCGTTCTGGGGAGATGTAAGTAATAGCAACATTAGCCCAATAAAAATCAACAGGGTGATTTTTATGTGCAGCTGTAATTATTCTCCATTAAAGGAGGTGCGGGAGCAGCACAAAGCCCGCGATTCCCATTGCTAGCAGCCTGCCTAGCAGAACGCCTGCCTCCTCCTCACTGCCTCTCAGACACACATCAAACAATTGCATTAGCACTTCTGCTGCCTTTCTTCTCCCACCCTCTTTTTTCACACTATTTAAGAGCTAAAGCGGAGTGGTGTTGATAGTTGAGCCTAACAGTGAGTTTTGTTTGAACACAGCTTATCCTATCAATGATAATTCAGAAATTTCTGCACGCGTTTTGAAGGCAAGTTTAAGTAATTTTTGAAGAAGCATTTCTCCATCTGCAAATAATACAACATTTGTTCTGTTTAGTGCTTCCGAAAGTATGTCTTTGTGGAAAAGCTTGCTGTGGAAAGTTGAAATAGGATAAAATTCTGCCTCTAATCACAGAGATAGGCTCTATGTATTTGCAGATTTAGAATATGTAGAGTTCTAAATGACATTTTTATATTTTTATGCCTTTTTTAAAATTAAAAAGCCATTATTATAGAAGAACACATTTTAATATTTCATCTTTATTGCCACCTTTACTACTGTGGGAGCAATTTTCAGAAAAGGCAGTTCAGTAACTCTAGGTGCTTTCTGCAAACAACTGCTTTTTTTTCTCCTTGAAATGTTTTTAACAGTTTTTGGATAAGGCCCCAAATATGTGTAATTAGCTCTTTATAAAAGCTATTAGAGTGTAATCGTTCTCCCGTCTGGATTTTATGTTCTGGCTATTAATGCTACAGATGCTTTAAAATATACAGCTTCAAGCCCTGCTCTGATCCTGTTAGCTAAGGCCTAAATTCCATTTTTTTTTTTTTTTTTAAAGGCATGGAGAAATTCTTGGGACTTTAAATATATGTACTAACCTTACATAGGGAATGTGTTTAGTACTTGGTTGCAGATAATTTACCTGGTGATACGACTCTGGGCTGCTCCCATTAAAATTACTAGGACCTTTGCCACCAAGTTCTCTTTGACTGAGTCAGTGTATCCTCTACAAGGGTTCAAGTGTTGTGGTTTTACATAATCAGATTATGGCCATAATTTCTAAATAAAATCTGTGGGCATAATTTGCTATTTTCAGAGGTCCCACTTTTATAAGAGGAAATACAGACTCAAAAGAAAGTGTAGTCTTGAAAAGCACATCCATTTGAGAGGGAATATTTGTGAAAGTCTTGGGAGTTAGTATCCAATTTCTGGTATTTTAATAGGATTTGGGTCCCTAGCTCCTATACACTCCCCGGAATCTCTGACTTATTTACTCCCCAAGATTTGCAGTGAAGACCAGAATCCTGCTGGGCTAAACCACAGACCCAGTGACAATTTTCGCCTGAAAGAATCCTCTATATATTACTTCAAATATAGGATGCAGTCAAAGCACAGAAACCACAGGCTTGTGTAAAAATGTTCTATACATATGCTGTACAAAAAATATTTTGTCCTGCTATAGTGGGTTTTTTTTTGTTGTTGTTGGTTTGGTTTTTTTAAATAATAATTTAATGAATAGAATTATCTAATTTTTTTTCAAAGATTAATTTAGTATCTTGGAATTAACTAAACGATGTATGATTCCTCAGGTTTCATGGCAGGTATACAAATGTTTATTGAAGAGAGGAGCATTTGGGGACATAAATCTATGCTGCTTGTTGAGGCATAACTTACTGTTGCCCTTGGGAGGGAAGAACACACTGCACTTCTATGTGTGTGTGTGTTAATGAACACATATTTAATATACTGGCACGTTTTACTTGCTGCAACACTCAGGTTTCATTTTCCATTTTTATTTAATGTCAGCTCCAATGGCACTAAGATGTCTAGAGCCTAGGCACAGATGTGTTAAAGTCATCTGGAATAGAGCTAGTAAGAAATATCTGTTTTTATAACTTCTCTACATGTATCTCGGAAGGATCCTATTTATTATCTGTATATGGTTCAAAGATTGTCATGATAAATATAGAAATATACTCGGGGAATAATAAATAGGGACAGAAAAATCAGAAAATGTTGTTACATGTGAATTATTGTCACTATATAGTAGTTAAGTTTTGTATTTTGAACAGTTTTTCTTAATTATTTGCCTGTGAAGGGCATCTATTTGGAAATGTTTGTGTACTGCCGAATGCCACAAATTTCTGGTACTTTTCTATCCACATCTTCTATGCTTCTGTATTTGCTAAAGCTTTTGAAATCCACACTGCTGAAAATGCATCTGTGTAATGCCAGTTATTACATTTATGCAATTATAAATAGCATCAATTAAGAAATTACCCAGGATTAACTTAACAGACCTTTCTGGTGTTATCCTTCACATCATTTAAACTGATCACCAAGTGGATAGAAACTTCCACAGAAATGCAGTAGGGAGCTGGTGCCTTTTGCTGAACACCAGACTTGTCCTGTTAATATACATCCTCTTTTCCAGATGCATGTTTCCTAGGAAGGGATATGTGCTTTAGGGACCTGAGCCAAAATAAGAGTCTATTCAAATATTCAGTGCATGAGGCAACACTCAGCATTTCTATATTTGGGGAAGTGTGCTGATGTTTTTTCTCATACTGACTATGGTAGAGCTATACATCATGGGTGCTTGTGACATTCATAAAAATAATACTCTGTATAATAGAATATGCAAGGGAGTAATAAATATCCTTTGGGATGTAAGACAAAGCCTAATAAATTCATTAAGCAGACTAGATTTCCAGCCCCTAGCAGCAGACCTTGCACTTAAATCAAAATCACAATATGCATTTGTCTGTCTTTGATAGAGACTTGGAAACAGACTTTAAAATGAGATGTCTGAATAAAGAAAATGCCCTTGCTTCCATAAATACTAAGTATGAAGCTAGGCATAATAGGCATGAATGTGAAAATGGAGGCATCTTAGCATGTCTTTGTGTCTCAGTTTGATTGCACATTGTGAGGCCTGGTGGCTCGATGTCTTCTCTCCTGCAGCCTCGTGATCACACCAGCCAGTGCAGTGCCTCATGAAGCAAACCTGTCCCTGCTGGAATAGCAACCTGAAATGAAATGCAGGGCACCAGCCTCTTTTAGACCTTGGTGCCAGTTTGGAAATTTCCATGCAAATGCTGCGCTGTAAAAATTCAATCTCACATTTACATGGATCTGCCTGAGACTGCATCATGTGTGGCAGCAAATACCAAGTAAGGGTGGTGCTGTGGAAAGGGCAATGAGGTCAGGCTGAGAAAGTGTTTTGGTTTTTTCTCTCTAACCCATCAGCAAGGGACTGCCAATGCAATACTATCAGTTCTTTTAGTCCCTGATTCCCATTCTCCAGCTGCAGCCTCAGACAGGGCACAGAAATGTGCACACTGATTATTCAGGCACACTGTGTCCATAAACAATCTGCATCTTGGAGAAAAAAATTCAAAGTTTTAATTAAGTCTGAAATGCTTTAATTTTAACTTGGGCAGGTCTTTACGGTTGTATTCCCATTTGAGGTCTGCCACAGGTTGGTTTGTGTGACTACTAAGTATGTAAAGATGTGGTTTTTTCCTGTGTTTGGGGAAATCTGGAGCTGGTGTTTTATGCAAAGACCAAATCCTCTGCGTTCCTGAAAAAGCAATGGCGACCATCTAAGTACAGCTTTCCAAATTCTTGCCAATGTGACCACTGCATGGTAGATATAAAGAGATAATGCATGATAGAAGTTATTGTATATTTATTTCCAGTTTGTTTTTTCAGGTTATGAAGGCTGTGTAGAAAAACATTAGTAACTGAATGAGCTTACACATTTTTCTGGGTGTCGCCAAGATGCTGGTTATTGATCATATAAGCCAACAGAATAATATAAAGTTCATTACATTCTTCTGATTTTGGCATTGTTTTTTATCCTTTGACCAATATTTGAAGGTTGTCTAGATATTCTTACCAGGAGACAATTTTATCTTTTAATTTACCAAGTTAAAGGAGTAGGGAAATAAATGTTTTCCCTTCTGTAAAATCAGTATCAGTTGATAGGCACATGAAGAATGCGGGCCTTTCAGGGGAGAAGTTAAAAGTACAGCAGTAGAGGTGAAAAAGACTTTTGGAAGGTAGTGCTGGAAAGCTGGCTTTGCTCTGCCTGGTGGATGGCATGGAGCAAATCCTGTGATATGGAGTGTCTGTAACAGCTGCAACAATAAACTAAGGGCCCTGAAGCCCCTCTGTGCTGGAAGCCTTTTCAGTAACTGGTCTTTTAGGTGCTATTCTACATAATACATGTGTGCACCTTATATGTTTTGGTGTATTAATGTTTTCAGCTGGGTATTGTACATTCCTCTGCATAATCTCAGATGATATCTACCTCTCTTTTTTTTTTTGTCTCATCTGTGGTCTTTTGTCTGCAAACAGAGAAGTTGCTTCTCACTAAAAACACAAGGAAAAACTTTCATAATTCCATGCCAACTGAGCAACTTGAGGTGTTATTTTGGCCCAAGGCAAACGGAATTAATGAGACTTAAATGCAGAATTTGCTCAGCCCCCCCAGGTTCACTGGTAGTGAAGAAAGCTCCTGCTGTGATGATGTATTGGAGTCACAGATACCATAAAATGCAGCACACATTATTCTTTCTTAATCCTCTATTTTCTGGTACAGAATACCACCCTCAGACTATATTTTCAATGCTAGCACTCAATCTATTACAAATAAAAATACACTTTTCCCTTTCAGCAGGTTTCCTTCCTTTTCCTATTTTGTACAATGGATAAGTAACAAGGCTGGAAAGAATGCATGTCAACTTCAATTTTGCCAAACATGTAAATGTTATAAAAAACAGTCTTTAAAAAATCCCTAGACAAACCAAAATTTTTCCACAATTTAAGTAAGATTACAAAGATGAACAATTTACAAATAAACCCTGGTAGCCTGGAGAACCAAAATATATTGTCATGGGCATCCTCCAAGTGAAAGAATTCAGAATGAAAAGTAAAACTGCATTCATGCAGACTTCTGTTGTTCAAAAAGGCATGGAAACGCACAAGGCAACCATTGGAGGCCTTTATTAGCTGCTGTTTGTGAAAATACAATGCTCAAGTCCTTTGCAGTCCTTCAGGTTTATGTATCCATGTGGAGCTTTGGGAGTCACAATACAAAACCAGAAGTTTGCTCACCTCCTTCAGGATTAGATCATCAGACAGTGTGCACAGATTTTACTGGGGAAATACCTTTTTGCATTTGGAGCATTATTTTCTTCACCGGGACAGTTTTGCCAGTGAAAGACTGAAATAAATAACAAAACTTCATTCTCCAATTATGGTACATTTCTCTATGGAAATGTAAACAAACTTTTCCACTAATCTTATTTATGCAAATATCAGAGCTGATAAGATTTTTATGCTTCTGATTATACTGATAACAGTAAAATAAGAAACTTGCATGTTGACAGCGTCTGAAATCAGATTAACTAGAAAAATATATTCACAAAGTCGGTTTGTTAAAGATAACTCTTTTTGCTGCTCTTCTGTGGTAGTTATACATTTATTGGCATCACAATTTCCAGCAACAAGCAGTGATAATATCTGCATTAACTGTTTGAAAGGAAATAGTAAAGCCAAAATAGATGAACTGAGCAGTTCTAACAGACTAAACAAGGAGAAAAATACAGGTATGGGGATTGATCCTTTTTTAGCGCCAAACAGGAGATTTTTCATCGAAGATAAATGCGTGTCAGTTATCTCACCACTGACAGTCAAATAACCTTTCTTTGTTCAATTTAATAAACTGGATTATGAAGTGTAAGAACCATTTATCTTTTTGAATTAATAGAAATTCTGTATTTCTAGTTGTAATTGTTCTTTCTGGCCTCAGTAGTGAAGGTGGTTCTAGCTCTAGAAAGTGGTGTCATTCTTTCTATTGGTACTGAGGGAGCTGAGAGCCAGAGTATAAATCAATTTGTAGCCTGTTTAAAAGTGTGGGACAAAATGCGTGAACCGTAATTCAAAAACTACTTCAGATTATTATTCTTTCATGATTAACTAAAATGGACTTCAACCTCTTTTGAGCTTTCGGTGTTAGCATGACAAAATTAATTGGTTTTAACAAACTGACTGGCTTCAGTATTTATTCAGTACATTTCACATACACGGAACCATACAGCAAGGGGAAGGCCACTCGATTAATCCTCGCTCCAAAGGTGTAAGTGGATATGATCATCTGTGATACAAAACCAATACATATTGATTAGCGTGACAATGCCTCACTGAACCGAACTCTCTTGAAAGGAGAGTGGCAGCACTTTGGTATGGGAGGGCTCCTTTGTCCTCTCCTCTGATGGTAAGGTCAACAGGGATCTGAGAGTGCATCCTGCTCACTGTGGTATGACAACAGCCCTAATGCCAACCTGCCACAAACAGTGCTGTAAGAGAAAAACCTTGAGGGAAGTCCACACATCCCCTGGACCTCCCAAGATGCCTCAGTGTACGTCAGTGACAGGGTGAGGTTGCTCTCCCAGCCTGTGGTCATGAGTCACTGCTTGGCATACTTAGATGTCCTCTAGCACTGATTCATTTCAGGTTCATAAAATGCTCCTCCAAAACAGAAATTCATCTAGCTTACCCCAAAAGGACTGTTTATAGCTCTGGCCAGACCCAAAATCCATGCAGTTAGGATCACTTAGGCAGACAACCACTGAGTGTCTGGTTGATTAAGGCAGACTAATGCTTCTCTGTGCCCAAAGATTTTCTCAAGAATAAAAAGATGCTTGTTTGGTGAAGAGCTGAGGCCTTGAAGAAGGTTGCACAGGGCTGTATGCTCAACCCTGATGGATATAGCTATTGAAAACAATTTGATTTCACGTCTCAGCTTCCCCTGTGCCTACAATGGGTCCATACGTGTGGAAACAAAAACAAAAAGGGATAATAGTATGAAAAACATGCATCCCTCATTGTTTTTGGAAGGAGGCAGGGTCAAGCATGGGGATAAAGTGAAATCCTTGGTCAGGCAACAAGGAATGAATGCAAACAGAGAGAATACAAAGAGACGGATGATGGATGCAAGGGAATCAGACATATCAATTGTAGTGACTTTCATGACACTATAGCTCTTTCAATGAGAATGTATTTTCCCTGGTGAATCTGCACATCTCTGAAGTTTCCTTTTAAGGCTTTGTTGTGCTAGCAAATTGTTGTGCTGCTAATGCAGGTTTTGGTGAAACACCCTGTCATAGCCTCAAAGAGAGGCCTTCTGCTGAAGTCACCAGGATCACACCAGTAGGAAACTAGAGGAAAAAGAGAATCAGGTTACATGTGCTTGGGCAGATCCTGGGCGTGGTGACCACAAGTTTTCCTCCTCCAGTAACTCCCATAGCTATCTGCTGGGGCTTCAGTTAGCAGACCTGCTTCAAAGCAGGTATTGCTCAGTGCTTAAGCTTATGACAATGTTTAGGCCTGTTTTTTTGTCCCCCCCAAATCCCTAGAATGCAGTTTAATGTTGGAAACGGTGACATTGTTCCATACAACCCCTAGCTGCTGTCTCTGTTGTTTGACTGTTTGTGTCACCGGGCTGATCAAAGCCTTGACAGCGTCACTGGCAGCATCACTTGTGAGTGTCTGGAAGTTCTGGTTGATCACAGGGGTTTACCTTTCAGGGCAACAGCAGGAAAGAGAGCTGATAGAAACTGGAGAGCCAGAGTTAACCATTAGGAGGCTCTGTAAGTCTTCTGAGTATGAGGATGAAAGAGGGTGGGATATGGAGTTCAAAAATTATGCAAGACTCTTAGGAGATTCCTGATTCAGCAAATACAGATTCCTCTGCCTCTATGTTCAAGGCTGTCTCAGCTTAACAAAGTGGCTAAGCAGGCCCATAATTTTACTTATGACAAATACCCTCATCTTCAGTTGCTTAAACACTTTGCAGGTTGTGAACCAGTTCTCAGTAAAGTGATCTGGTTACTGCATACTCTCATTTGAAATTCCCAAATTGTGAAGGTAGGTATTTTCAATAATGAACACTCTTGAGGCGCTGTCACATGAGATATTTTGCCTTTTAAATGCAGATGACAGGTTACTAAAAATGTTTCTCTCCATGCAGCATTTTTTGGTGATACTTCTGTGTGCTGCATATGCCAAACCTTCCTCTGTGACCAAAATATTTTATCTGGTTTAGGTTTATTATCTTACCCAAGAAGAAACAGAAACACCTTCGGATTTGATTATTACATTTCATTGAACAATCTCGTGAACACACTGAACAGACTGACAGTTATATTTAAATATAATTAGGTATGGTGAACTCACTTGTTTGAAAGTTTACTTTTGTAAAGACATATTTATTAGCATTCAGTTTCTTGATACTTTCATACCAAGTATGACACTGACTTCTGCAGTCTGACCCAATTATTATTCAGAATTTCAGTAGAACCTCACTGATGCTGTTAAGTTGTAGCTATTTTTTGTCAAAATCTGTTTTACTCAAAATTCTTCAAAACTCTCTTTGACTCCATTCTGGATCTGCAATTCTCTGTATAAGCCTAATAGTTGAAATTTCTTTGGGTTCTTCATTCACAGGATGAGCACTGATGCTATAGAATGAACACACTTTATTCCTGGTCAGACTAAAGTCTGCAAAGTCAGTGTGTTTCTTCACTGCAAGGAGTTTAATGCATGTTATTTTTTGGTATGAGAGGATAGGGCAAATATCTGCAACCTGTCACTTTTGAGTCATCACTCATTTTACTCAAAGGTTCTTAATGAGGCAAGGTAGCTCACTTTGGTGGGCGATACAGGAGGGATCCTGTATAAATTGGCAAGAGAAAACGGTATGAAAACTCAGTCATATTGCTTAAGTATTAGTCACAGAGAACATGGCTATTTCTCTGCTTTACCTTATCATTCTGAATTGAATCAGGAACTTAATTCATTACGTCTAAATGCCGTGTAATTGACCTCTGCCCTCACCCGATATTCCAGGGAAATCATTCCCGCTCCTATAGCGGTGCAACCGAGACCTGTCTTTGGTGTGGAGCTGCTCCTTAAGCCTCGTTTCCTTGTTCCCTCCCTAGGACCAGCAATGCGCCGGGATGGCGATAGAGCAACTGGGAAATAATTACAAAACACGTCTCTGAAAAAGAGGACGAGGAAGTGAAATCGGAGGGCTCCGCTGCCCTCCCGGAACGGGAAAAAATACGTACAAATCCCTGAGCAGATGGTGAGTGTAAACACACCGGAGCGGAGCTGAATTCCTCCCGGGGGGGAACTCGGACTTTTCCTCTCCGCTGCTCGCCCCTCGCCCGAGGAGGCCGGGGAAGCTGCTCCGCCCGGGGACACACGGACACAGATAGACACGGGGACGCGCAGCAAGCCCTGCGCCACGCGTGCACACGCGGCCGGCCCACCCGCACAGCCGGGGACACACTCGTCATCCCTCGCACACACAGACACACACGCACAGACCGAGGGGGGCCCGCTCCGCGCCGCGGGGACACGCGCCCCGCACCGGCACACGCGCGAAGCGCCGCCCCGGACCGCCCCCGCATCCCTCCCTCCTCTCCTCCCGCCCTCCTCCTCCCCGCCCGCCGCGCTCACACATACACACACAGACACACACACACACCGACCGCAACATGACGGGCGGGCGGACAGACTGACAGACCGGGGCACCGCCGCTCCGCGCGGATTATTCTCCCCGCGCCGGGGCGACGCAGCGACCCAGCGGGGCGGGGGCGGTGCCTCTCCGCGCTGCCAGGAGGGTCCCAGCCCCCGCCGGCAAGCGGCGAGTGCGTCGGGCGCTGGAAGAGCCCAGCCAGGTAAGGAGTCCCTCCCGGGCGGTATCGCGGAGCACGGCCGGGCCAGGCCGCGGGGCGCCGCCGGGTGCCCGGCATGCGGGTGCCCCGGGGCGGCGGGGCCGCGTC
>VZTX01029390.1:287276-325978 GCA_013400915.1 Pardalotus punctatus
GGCCGGGGCTCGGCGCCCGCAGGTGTCACCCGGGGGCTGGCCCAGCCCGGGGCACAGGCAGTGCCGGCGGAGCCGCGGTGCTGCCGGGGTGGCCTGAGGGCGTCGCGGGGCCCGTCGGGCCCGGCCTGAGGGGAACGCGGCGCGGGAAGCGGTGCCGGGCGGCTGCACCTCGCTGGCCGTCGCTCCGGCCTCTCTGGTGCAGGTGACGGGGAAGAAATCGCATCCTTTTTTTGTTTATTTTTGGCGTTTCTTCGTTACGGTTTTCCCCCCTTTCTCTCCCACTGTGTGTGCTAGGCAGTCTGAAATTTACCTGTGAAATAGACAAGAAGTGGTTTCAGAAATGTGAATGGGTAGGGCCGGGCCACTGGCGGCCATGTGTGACCTTTGCCATGGATTTGGAGGCAGGAGCTGGAGGATGCTGCATGTGCTTTCCAAAATCGCATGGCAAGCTTAAAAAGTGGAGCAGATGGTGATGGTAGTGCTTATTGTGGAAAAGATTCATGGAAAACCTTTATCTCCTCTAGATAGTTTTTTGTGTTGCTTCTCCTAGCTAAAGAGGTTATCTTTGACTTTTGCCAAGAAAAAGTATGTTGCTGCAAGTTGCCTTGCCAAGGAATGGGGTTATTTTGCTCTTTCACAGAGAAGGGACTCCCCCCCCCCATCCCTTCCAGCTTTATGTCTCTGTCTCTCCTTTGGGATTGACAGCAGTAAGTGTATTGGCATAGACAGAAACTGGAGTGTGCTTTATTTTCTTATTGCACAACTTTATAGTTGAATGTAACTAGAAAGGAGACTCAGAATATTCTCTTATCCCTCTCTATGCCAGATGTGTTTTTCTATCTAGTATATATTGCACTTGAAGTGTTAAACTCTCCAGGGGCATGGAGGTGGGGATGTGAGGCAAGGTCTACTAGTTACTTCAAACAATTCTCCTTGCTCATACTTAAGAAGGAGAGAAAGGAACATGTTGTAAAAGCAGCTGAGGAATATATAAAAGTGAAATATTAATGAACTGAAAAAGCTCAGATAGCAAAGACATTGTGCCTAATCATTCAGGAGGGTTCTTGTCCTCTTTACAACTCCTCGTTGTATGTGTGCTTGTACTACAAATGCAGTTGCTATTAAGGATGGTAACGTTTGTATTTAGCTAGAAGTAATAGTAGTACATTTTGGGGTTTTTTTGCATTAGTGATCATCTCTGCAGTACCTTGCTTTAGCCATGATTTTTGAGGCTGCTGTAAGAAAGGGAATTATTACAGAAACAGTAAAAAATATTTCAAGAATGTTTTCTTGGAAATGTAAATGGGAAGGGCTGACTAAGACCTGGAATAACTCAGAGGAACAACTAGTCTTGGAAAGTCCTCTCAGAGACATCATGATGATGACTGGGATATTATTAATCTCTTGCATTCTGGAGAGCAACATCCCATAAATAGGCAGCACTGTCTTGGAAGAAGGTAATAATACACAGCTGTCCAGGATCTGCTCAAAGTGAGGCATAGAAGCAAGGGGTATTTTCTGCAAACAGGTTCCTTGACCTCTTTGAGTCCAGAGTGCAGTGGTTCATGTAGTTTGATTAATTTCCCCTGTTTGGCTTGGAAGGATGCTAAGTGCAGCAGTTTTCTGCCACAGTTTGGTGAGGGAATTTAGTTCAGTGGGAAAGTTGTCCGTCAGCCCACTGGGCAAAGTCTTGTAACGCTGGCTCTAATCCTTGGCAGGACATTTTGGAGTAGCTGGCGGCTTGAGTGAGGCCTGCCTTCTGGAGAGCTTGGTGCAGGCCTGAGTAGGGCGACAGATATGGGGAGCTGTACCAGAAGGACAACCTGGAACAGTACATAGGGCATATACCATGGCTGGGTTACCAGAGTTAGTGTTTGGATTTTAAGTCTGTTAGTCACAGAAGGTGCTGAAAAACCATCTTGTATCCTCAGCTCTGTGTATGTGGTTGTGTGAGAGCACGATCTCCTGCGCTGTGTAAGCTGTGTGGGGTTGGATTTCTCCTTTTTTATTCAAACCTAATGTCACCATGAGCCTTTGAAGTTGACATTGAAGAAGTTACATTTGGCCACGTTGGGCCTTTTGTTGCTAGAGTGTTTCATAAACAGAAAGAGAGATGTAGAGAAGTTGCTCCATTGGGAAAAATCCCCACTCTTCCATGAAAGTTCATGGAAGATACTATGGCTTTGTTGGATTAGCCCGTCTGGAGTACTAGAAAGAATAATGGCCAGTGTATGTTTTTTATGATGTTGGGAATTACACAGACACAAGTAAGTCAGTTGAGAAAAGCATTTTGTAAAATTAAACTTAATGATAGCTTTTGAAATGCATAAATCTACGTATTCTAAAAACATGACACTTTCATAGTGTGTAACTTGCCAGTTTGTTTTCACTGTACTTTTGGGGGCCTCCTAGTGAAAGGAAGCTGTGTTATTTACTTTTCCTTGAGGCAAGGGAAGAAGTGAATGTTACACAGTGGTTTGGCTGAGATGGATTGATACAAGTAAAGCATAACATGAAATAATACTCATGTCAGTGAACATATCAGTGGAAAAGAAACCTTATAAACAAACCTTAGTCAAATAGCTACCAGCTTGTTATGGTGAGGAACGGAACTATATCTTCTATCTTGTAGAAGTTACTCTTTGTTATAAGATTCAGTGCCTCAGTTCTTGTTGAGAATAGTTTTGCTGCGATTGGAGAGGCTCATCACCAGGTGGGAGGGAGGGAAACAAAAGGATATATACACATAAATAATGGCAAGTAGGGGCTGGGTTTGTTTCCTGAAAAATGACTGCAGTTTGATCAGGTTTTTCTCTCAATATTACATTTATTTGGTAGTTTTCTGCAGTGATAGTAAACTGTGTTACCTTGATAAAGTAAATATGCTTTTGTATTTGATTTTAGCTATGGAGTGTATGGCTGCGTGAGATGGCATGTAAAATACAGGACTTGCAAGTGCCTAAAATATGTATTGTTGTTTGTACTTGTAAGATTTCATGTGTATTCCTGTGCTTTAGCAAGGGCATGTAATTTCCAGAGTATGAAAGATGCAGCTGTGTATTTTAAAGGCATCAGTATTAAACCTCTATAGCTGTTTGCTAGTGGAATACGTGGTTACTTGTACTTACTGCTTCTTAACTTGTTCTCACTGCACTACATTGTGGAGTATGCTGCTTAGATAATACAAAGTCACTCTGTGACTGAAGACTGGTATCATTTCTATATTGTATGACAGTGAAATGATGATGATGATAATAATAATGATAATAATAATGCTTTCTATGAAGTTTACTGCCTTTACCTGAAATGTGACTGCCCTACAGAGGACAGTTGATTTATAATAAGGGAAAAGAAGCTACACGCAGGCAGTAAGTAAAAGTGGTTAAGTCCTAGATATGGGGAAAGCAACATTTTTATTAAATGTGCACTGTAATGTGTTTGTATATGTTTTGTAACTCCACATGAAATGTAAAAACTAATAAAAAGTTTGATAAGGATTACGAGATCTGAGCGATGATGGTTTTGTATCCAAACATTGTATGTTGCACATAGAAGGTGCTCTGTTTTTGCCCTGGTTCTTGCCATGAAGGCCCATGTGAGTGTTGAGATATGGATCTGTAGTTTGTTTCCTCATAGATGGGAAATTGAAGCAGTGATGTGCTGAAGTCACACAGCTGATTTGTGATAGAGACAGTTGAACTGGAATATGCATCCCAAGTTCCACAGTCTTATCTTAATGGATTAACTGTGTTTATATAGTCTGTTTGATAACCTGGCATAGATGTGGAAACTTCTTACAGATCCAATTACGGGACTGTGTGTAAAGTTGTGCAGCATTTTCTCAATAAAGACTAATTACTATCAGATGATTTTTTTCAGTCTAGGCAAAAAAGCTTTTCCTGGATTTCATTTTGTTGTTAAGTTTGAGAGAAGGCAGTTCTGCACTCGTAGAATGTAATGATGCTTTTACATTATTTAAGGAAATACCACTTAATTTTTTATAACGCTCTAGCATATCAGGAATTTGAGATCCAGCTCAGTCAGTAATGCTTCTGAGGATCACAGCTGTTTTCCTGTGTGAAGAACCAGTTGTGACAGACTGGTAGGAAGCTTTTAAAAACACTCTTCTATAAATTTTGGTAGTGCAAATCATTGCTTCTGAAAGTACATTGTTTGGTTCCAGTACATATTTAGCTCTGGCTTTCTTTGCTTATTTCAGGCTTGTTTTGGGGCCTCTTTCCTGATCCTTATTTTGTGTGCCATCTTGATGTGATCTCTTTAAAACATTTTAATAGGAAAATAACAGCTCTAAGTGATTTACTAATTTTCTATGGTACAGTGGGATTTAGATTTGGGTGGGAGTACCAAAGTATTCAGCAGGTTTTTCATCTGTGTGTTGCTTGCTCCAAACCTTGTCATTTACCTAAGAAGCAATGACATCTCTTCAGATGTCACCTTCCAATGATGTTAACCTGTCACTGTCCCCCAGGCCAGGAACTGAGAGAAAGATGGAGTCACGCAGTACATGCAGAATGTGGTCTGAGGGGTGTGCTGTGCTCAGGTGGCAGTGGCAGTCTCTGCCCACTCTGCCAGTATCCAAATACACCAGCAGTTTGTGCTTTGTACTTTGTCCGGTGTGCTAGGTAGTAATTCCAAATTCTACAGTGTCTTCTAGCTTTAATTTAGTGCAGTACCAATTTGTCGGGCTCTATTTCAGAACTATCTTGGCTCATTTATTTATTAATTTAAAGTGTTTTGTCTTCATTTTTTTATTATCTGACTGGTGACAAGAAAGAAGAGCAAAGTTTTGCCATCTATTCCTGAAGAAGTTTTGGCCAGTGGCAGAGCTGCTACTGAGTTGAATAGGAGCCCTGGTAACTGTTTTGATAGATTTTCTGACTTTAAAATATGCTGGCTAGATTCTTGATGACCAACTGAACACATTGTGGCACAAAGGCAATGGAAATAGAATAACAGTCCTGCCAAGAATAGATTGCCTTTTTTTTTTTTATTACTTGTCACCATACTTATTGCTTTATTCTGTGCAAGAAAATTTATTTCATTCTTAATACATAAGCTTTAAATATGAATGTAGTATATATATCGAAAGGATGAAAATGCTAACAAGCTAATTTCATTTGGAGTATTCAGAAATATTAATAAACTGCCTTGGAAAGCAAATTCTGCAATAATATATTCATGTTTTTTTGTCTTGATTTTGCTGAAGAGAGATGAGTGGCAGAAAATGGCAATGGGAAAAATAATCTGGCTTTATCCATATTTATTTCAAGTAAAGTGATGCTGCAAGTTGATGTACATTCTTTCACATTCATTGAGACCTCTCAAATACCTTGAGTGCAGATCATGCCTTCAGCTATGTGAGTAAGGTATCAGTTGTGTTTAATGTGACATGTTAAGCTTTTGATATTTCTTGATACTTAAACCAAGTATGTTTTAAGTTGGGCCACCAGCATCTGCAGGAAATGGCATTTCCAAGTTGATACTGTGTAACATATATTAGTTTCAGTTTGCATGTAGGAGCACAAACGTTGTGGTATAATAGAATCATAGGATCATTAGGGTTGGAAATGACCTCCAAGATCAAGTGCAACCTTTTACTGAATACCACTATGTCTGCTAAACCATCTCACAGAGTGCCACGTCTCATTTTTTCAACACTTCCAGGGACTGACTCTACCACTTCCCTGGGCAGACTGTTCCAAAGCTTAACTGTTCTTCCCGTGAAGAAGTTTTCCCTAATACCCAGTCTGAACTTTCCTTGGTGCAGCTTCAGGCTGTCTCCCTTTGTCCTGTTGCTAGTTGCGTGGGAGAAGAGGCTGATCCACAGCCTTGGGGTGTCTCAGCCCCAGCCTCCTTTCAGGTAGTTGTGGAGAGTGTTAAGGTCTCATTTTCTCCAGCCTAAAGAACCCCAGTACCTTCAGCCTCTCCTCATAGGGTTTATGTTCCAGACCCTTTTCTTGTTGTATGACTACTTGGCTATTTGGAGAACAACCCACGTAGCATGTGAAGGCACACCTGTACCTGTATGTCTTCCAGAGGCAGCCTATGAAGGCATTCCAGTTGATCCATCTGCATTTCGTAGGTGAGAGGTTAATGAGCTGTCAGAGATCCTGAGCTGGGGGAGCCATGTAGCTATCTCCTCTTCTGGGTTTGCTTTTTCCCAATATAAAAGTAGATGTGGTATAAGGAAGGTGATAGCAGCCTCTGACATCTCTGTGAATAGCAAAATAAAGCAGTTTTGTTTGATGTTAATTCAGATTTTGAATTATGTGAATATGTAGCGTTTTGTAGCCACAGTTAGTACAGAGATTATACTGTGAGTAGGAGTCTCAAGCATCTGAATTTGTTATGGTTTTGAACTCAGTTTTTCAATGCAGTGGCTGTGAGCTCAGAGAGAAATGTTGGCCCCATAGCCCAGTGGTAAAACTGGTACTGGTTTTAATGAGGCCTTGATTATATCCTTAAGTAATATTTTAGTGTTTGTTAGTCTGCTTTGTACAGCATTTATTTTTTTCAAGGACTGATTTTCAAAAGTTACTGAGCTTGTACTGTTTTGATGTGTTTGTCACATCATTAAATTCTTAGTACTTCTAAAGATTAGGTTATAAGAATGTTTCTTACAATAAGTAGGTCCAAAAGAATAGGCATTTTAGAATGTTTAAGACTGCAAATACAATTGATGTGAATAAGTTCAGTGTGTCTGAAAATAAACTGCTCTGTACCTGTAGGCACCTATTCTATACTAATGGTGATTATGCAAGGGGGACACACAAGGCATTTAGAGTTCTTCTGAAGTCCAGCTGGAGCAGAGATTCAGAAAACCAGCCTTGTTAAAATGATTGCCTAGATTTAAAACTTTCAGAAGAATAATGGGGAAGTCGAAGGAAGAATGTAAGATTTAGGAAAACTCTTTCAAAATAATATGAGTGGAGAGTTGTAAAAAACATACATATGGAGGAGATGAGGAGGAATATAAAATAAATATAAAGAAATTAGTTTGTCAGGTGATAGGAGCTGACACCACAAATGGCTTCTTTTTATCTGCTAATCTTTATATCTAGCAAACTCTGGGGCATTTGCTGAGATGGGGAAGAAAAAGACACAGGAGAGGTGGTGGGGAACGAAAGGAAAATCAGCGGTTCTGTTCTCTCAGTTCCCTACCTTTGTTCTACTCTACCACAAAAGATTGTTAGAAGAAATTTAGGGATTAGTCACATGAGCCTCAAGGTAATCTCTATTCTCTCTAAACCCTCATCCACACATCCTGATCTTGGTCAATTACATGTTTGGTGGCAGCATCTCGGCAAATTTCACACCAGTCTTTAGTACTTGTTCATGGTCCTTAATAAGGGAGTAATGTACAATTGTCTGGTAATGATAGGTTTTGTTACAGATTAAACTTTTAATAGGCAGAAATCAAAACCAGGAGCTACAAGGCTCTTTTAAACTGTCAGATCTGCAGCTCTGCAACACTTGTGTCTATTTTTAATAGTTGGCTAGGTTTTTTTTTTTTCATTTAGTATTTGTCATGAGCTAAGAATATGTAAATAGCCACCTTACATGGCTTAGCTAAAGGCCTAATAACTTAGGCATCTGAATCCTCTTTGTCAAGAGACACATATCATTTCTACCTGTAATAGTTTCAATTTAAGAGTGTTTGCAGGTGAAGAAGACTAGGATGTTAAGGTGGCTTGAATTAAGTTTTTAGCTAACTTATCCTGTGAGTTGCTTACAAGGATACATAATATTCTGGAGACACTGGGGAGATGAATTTTCTGGGGCAAACACCGTATACATACGTATGTGTATATATATATAGATATATATTTTAAAAAAACCAAATGTTCTCAGTGAAAGTCAGAAGGTAAGCAGGGATAGTTTCAGTTGAAAGCTACATGGTTTTTAATGTGGAATAGTGAATGGTTCACAAAAAAAAAAGGATTTCTTTCTTTAGTAACACTAGAATTGAAACAAATACACTCTCATATCTCCAGGTGTTAATAATTGGGGTAGGGATGGGGAGAAAATGACAAAAGCAAAAAAAAAGCTACTTATTCTGGTTTTAAGGAGTTCAATATATTGTGGGGAAGATGTTTCTCAAAGCTGTCTATTGCAATACACCCATTATTTGTAGCCTTGGTTTGAGAGGGCCTTAGGATGATACTGTTTATTGAAGAAGGTGAACAAGAAGTTACTGTTGGAAAAAGGTGTGAGAATTTTAGATTTTGTCTATTTTCTCATGCTTTCATTTGAACTGTACTGAGATCTTGCATTGTTAATATTTCATTGTGATTCTCTATAGTTTGAAAATAGTTCAGGAGGGAAAATGTATGTATAAAAGAAGCAGTTCCCTACTCACATTAATGATTCTAATAATTTGCATAGGACAATGCATGTGACTTCCAAAATGCTGAGGCTGAACACCAGAGAAACCATAAAACACTTACATAGCACTGTATCTTCTGCAGCATTGTCTAAATATAGACTAAATCCTTGTCATGGAGAGTTTGTATAGTTAAAACAAAACTTGACATGACACAGAACAGCTTGAGAGAGGCATGAGAGCTATAGGTGAGGAATTGTGAGAAACTGAACAACCGTTCCAAGTGGAGGATTTGTGGAAGGCTTGAAAGGAAAGTGAAGATGCCCACCACCTTCAGCTGAAAAAAAAATAAGTATGGGAGTTTGAACTCCTTTTGTTGCTTAGTTTTTTGTTAGGCTTTTGGAAACCACGCTTTCTTTCTAATTTAGGCAGTAAAATCAGTAACTATATGAAATCTATAGAGGTTCTTTTTAGTAATAAATAACAATGGAATTTGAAGCTGTTCTCAAACGTACACTTGTGGGTCTAGATCCTCACACACACTGCTTGTAGCTCCTGTTTGTATTTGTTAGGCTGAGCAGTGGCTGCTGCTGACTGAGTGAAAAAAGGATGAAGTAGGCAGAAAATGCAATAATAGCTTTTGATCTACAGTGCCTCTAGCACCCCTCCCTTGGTATGTTGCTGGTTCTCCTCTTTTCCTCTTGAAACTGGTTTTCTGTTCTAGAAGTTAAAAATAAAGCTTGCAAACCTTTGGTAAATTGTGCTGCTTGGACAAAAAATGAAAACACATTACAGTGAAAACAACTTATCCTGATTTTTGGTGGAAGCCATACTTGCTATCCTACCGTTCCGGGATCCTACTGTACAATCTGCACCAGATATTTTTGAACTACTTGGTTGCTTTCAGCAATATCTGACAATAGAATGGAAGTCTTAAAAATTAATTAAGGTTTTACATAGTTTTGAGAAACTGGAGGAGAGAGAGACTCGCATGTAAATTCTCTGACTGAGAGAAAGGCTTATTTTATGAGCAGTATCAAAGAATCCACTTAGAAGAGGCATCTTGTATGTGTCCTGGCCACTGGGAGCTTCTTAGACATTAAAATGGATCAACCACAACATGCAAATCTGTAGGCAACTAGGTCTTGTTAGATCTGGTATTCATAATGATATATGAGGAAAAAAACACCAAGTGGTTTTCTTATGTTGTTGTTTGTTTGGGGCTTGGGGTTTTCTTTTTTTAATGGTCTTCCTCCCTACCCCTGGGTTATTCTTGTATCAGCTTTTTTGAAAGCATGGGGTGGAACTCTCATTCAGAGTGCTGGACTGACGCCTGCCTGATGAGAATTGATTTGTTTAAGCCCTTATACTGTATCCATTTACAACACCTGAAGATTTGCTTCTCTTTTGTTTTGATTACTTACCTACTTCAAGTCCTCAAGGAAGCAAGTTGCAGGCATGAACCTTTTATTTAACTCAGCTTTTGACTGGAAAGATAGCAGGTATTGTATTTTTTTTTTAAATTAGTCTGTTCACATTGACACTCAGCACATCTATCAGCAGAAGCAAAGAAGGCCAGACTTTTTTTTTGTTCGGTGGTGTCAGAAAAGAATGGAAAGCCCAAACAAACCCTGCTGTGAAGAAGGCACAGATGAATTGGTTTTACTTTGAACTAACCTGAGTGCTTGGAGGAACAGAAGCTGTGCCTGCTTGGTTAAGTGTGTATTGGGCAGGCCATAGCGGAATAACTGAAGGAAAAATCCCTGCTACAGATACTCAGCTGAAGATGGGAAACTAGTAATTTATGCTCTGTTGCCATTCAGCTTCTCTCTGGTGCCTCTGGTTTAAGAAAGTGTGTTAAAAATAGAGAATTAGAAGAAAACTTCAGAGGCATCTGTTTTTCTGTGCAATAGCAAAACACCGAGCAATTAGTAATGAATGCAAAATCCAAATATTTGTGTTCAAATAGAGTGCATTCCTACCGAAGTGTTTTAAGTGGTTTGTTGCTCTAGTAGAAAAAGAGCTTAGAAATAAAGCAAGGGAGTTTTCGTGTCAAGAGAAACTTAACAGAGTGTTATGTTTCAGTACTTTAGTCTTTATGCTAAGATTTGGAAAGCATATTACTTTTCTGAATTGTACCTGAGCATAAATTATAGTGAAGAACATACAGAGAAAATGTTAAAGAGAGTGACTGAAAAACAATGATATTGTTTAAGTGTTTGGCGCAGTAACAACATCAGAATCCTCTTCATGTGTTTGTTTACTTTGGAAAACAGTTTGGGCAGGGCACTATAGTGATTATTCAAGTCATGTTTGGATATAAAATGAGCTTGGTTTGCTCTGTCAGGCAGGTGTTGCTGTGTTCCAGTAAGAAACATTTGCTGAGCTTGTGTGCAAAAAATGCACCTGTTTATTGGAATGACAATTTCAGCTGAGCTAAACTGGTATGCAGGGTACAGCAAAGTGACTCAAGGGTGAAGCATCCTCTTTTAAGCTGGGAGTCTTCCTTTGGCACTGTGATAGTTTTGCCTTTGCTCGTGTTAGTTGCGCTTCAGTCAGTGCTGGTTGTACTTCAGTTGAGCTCTGGTTACTGTATGTGTGTGTTAGAAAGACCTTTTGTAATTTATCTATTATGAATGATGGTTATTGAGGAAAGTTATTTCATGGGCTACTTTATTATCTTGAATACAGCAGCTTGTAATACTTATGGGTTTACCAGAGGGATTTAATGAATCTGTGACAATAGAAACAATTACAGGGGTGGTAGAAAGAATCCTTGAATGTATTATTTTTATTTCCCTGGAGTTAATCTTCACATATCAAAGTAAATGAACCAGAATATGCTGCGTGGATGTCTTCCGGATTCCCAAGTCAAAAACTATTACGAACAAAATGTGATTCTCTTTATTCCCTGCCCTACAATCCTTTCTGAAAGTATGCTCATAGTGAAATTAATATAAGTGAACAAAGTAATATTCTGCATACGTTTGTGGTATTAGGGGAAAGACATGAATCACTGGGATATGTAGAGGTGAAATGATTTTGGGAGATATTTTTGCTATTCTTCCTGAATTTTCTGCTCCTGCCACCCTCTGTGTCCATCCACCTGGCTGGTGTCACCCGTCTTCATGCCCTTTGTTATCCCAAGGGTTGGCAGTTCACGGCCTCTTGTCCAGGTTTCCACCCAGAGCTCAATCTGCATTTCAGTCTTCAGCTTGCAAGCCGAGCTCTACCTGAATCATGTGTATTCCTCAACACTACAATAGAGTGTTTGCGTGCCTCACTTTGTCCCTTTAATGCCCTGAGGGATTGCCAATGGAGTGGCATTTACTGAAGAGGTCGGGTTTGATGGAAACTGAAATCATAACCTGGCTGGAGATAAAACAATATATTTTGTATTTGTTTATTTGCCTAGGAGTAGATACATACAGAGATAAATTTCAGTGTAATCCTCCAACTGTTTATTATGTTGTGCTAATCTCTACAGCTACATCTGATTACAAAAGAAAAAAAGGCCAGTGGTAGGCTTTAAAAGTTTCTGCCATTTGCCCTGGTGCTTACCCTTCGTTCACCGTAAGGATGTATTGTGAGAGGCTAGACAGCCTCCCCGTGTATTGCAACTTCTTAGGCTGCTTTTACCTTCTGTCTGTTTTTTGGACTCTGTTCAAATGGAGCAGCATGTGGGTCTTCTGTTTTACCAGAACAACACAGGTCCTCGTATCCGTTGCTTCACTTGTTCGACCTAGTGGCTTTGGATTTGGGACCTTCTTTTTATTGTGTAGCTCTTTACAACAGCTTGTAGTGCAGTTATCGCAAGGAAGAGATCTTCTAGGTCTGTTCTAGCAAGAGGAATGGTGTGTTTTCCTACTCATTCATCCTTGGGATTTTTCTGCTTGTGGAATATTTCACGCTGCATACCCTTGTTAGCTGAGCGCATCTCCAAATCCCCCGTGTAAATGACTGTACCCTTTGGGCACATCTGCATCGGGCTCGTCCTTTGTCCTCATCTGACACTTCACTGTTTCGGGCTGTTGGGGAGAGCTGCCTTGATTTGAAACCACAGGAGGGGGATAGCCCGTACTTCTAGCAAGACAATAGCTTTCCTGCAGCTCCTGGCCTACTTTCTGTGTGCATGAGTTAGTGTGGTTGAAAGGAATATGATTCCTTGTGATTGTGAGGAGGAACGGACTGATGTGTTTGGGAGACATGAGGAAAGTGTACGATTTACAACGATGTTGTTCGTGCTGAAGTACTTCATTCATCTAAATCACATTTTGTCCATGTCCTGAGTGTAATGGACAATATGTTATTAAATCTAGTAACAAGCCACCATGGCTTTTGAGAAATTACTATAATTTCTGAAAAGCTGGGTAAAGCTCTCCCTAAATCCAAAAGTAATTCAGTCTGTTAACGGGCTTTCAGGACTCTTCCCTAGAAAGAGCAAACCAGGGAAGTGATGGAGATCAAGCAAATAATATACAGATACCAAATTTGAGAGCTAATCCCTGTATTTTAAAATATTCGATGAATAATTTAACAAAGTATTTTTAATATTTAAAGTGTATTTAAAGCACCATTTCAGCAACTCCTGCATCTTTGGATTTTTCTTTCTAATCTTTTTGCTTCATGACAGAGGTTTCAGGTATGCTGTTATTTCCACCCCTCAATGAAATGAAGTATTAGTGCAAGATAGGAAATTGTTGATGTCACTGCTTGGGCACAGTTAGGCAGAGATACCTAGAAAATTTTATGGTGGAAAGGCTGGACTAATTGGAGTTGTTCATACAACTTGATGGGAGGAAGGAGTGCTCTTAGAAAATATGATGATCAAGTTTTAAAGATTTTTGGCTTAAAGAAATTTTGCCTCCACAATATATTCATTCTCTAGAACAGTTGTGGTATGAAAATAGTATTGGTAAGGGTTTTTTATCTTTAAAATATATTATCTTTGTTTATTGTTTTTACTTGCTGTGGCAAATGAAAGTAGCTGTAGCCAGGTTAAAAAAAAATAAATGAACATGCTCTTCATGCAGTGGGTTTGTAAACTTGAAGTTTCATGCTGAAGTGTGTGTTGATCGTTAAAACCTTGTATGTTCTCAAGGGAATGCCAGGACTAGCTTATGGAAGTGAAGTCCAGTGAATGTTACCAAGTATGCAGAAAGTCTGGCATGAAAATGGTAGGAAGAATATTTTGGGGGGTGGTATCTTACATTCTTCCCGAGCATAAGATTTTGCACGAGATGCATGGGGTGCATGCGATGGATCTGGTGCAGCCACTCCTATGATTCAGCCAGCCCACATGTCTAAGTTCTGCATTCACAAAGCATCCTCAAAAGTGTTTAAAATTGTAGAAATTAAGAACTGAAAGTCTCCGTGAGAGCTGGTTATGTCTGCAGTGCCCAAGGTAATGCAAATTGCATGAGCTGACAATCTTACTCTGTGAGCTAAGGGAATGCTGTGGATCTTCTTTTTGTTTTTTGAACTTTGATAATCCACTGTCCCACATGGCTAAACAAGGGAGAGAGATCTTGTTTTCTATGTATCTAATAATAGCAGCAGTTTCTTGGCAGCTGAATTAATTTCAGATTCTGTAACATGACTTCAGATTAACATTAGATTTCTTATAGCTAATGGTATTTTAGTCTCTCAACTCTATTCACAGGAAGAAAAAATCCTGTCTCTAGAGATATTTGTATTTTATGTCTGATCTCCCCTTCTTTTTTATGTAGTGTGTGTGTGTGTCACAGTTTGACCCTTTAATAGATTGATGTGTGAAAAGCACTGTGGTCATGACTAGCATCAATTTTCAAAAACTAGTTCTTAAACTTTGAGATTCTACATGAACAAAAAGGTTGTTGGTGTATACATAATAAGAAGAATTCAATTTGGAAGTGATCCGTGCTCCTTAATAAGATGAACTCAGTTGTACAGGGTTCATTTTAATAAGCTAAATGAAACATTACATGAAGAGGAAGCAAAGATTTAGGTCACCCTTAAACTACATTAGAAAAACAATGACTCACTGAAGTAGTGGGTAACCAATCCCCTTGTCATACAGGGGATGAGGCTACAGTGTGTCTCTTCATGGAGGAGTGCAGAGCAGAAATAAAGGAGATGTTTTTTGTTCTGTATATTTTGCTAGTGAGGCTTGCTGAAACAAGTCAGTTTGGTGTCTTACATTGAAAATAGAACGTCCTCTTGTGGAGGCTTTAAAGAAAATGAGGGAAGCTTATTCAAAAATCAGAAAATGTTTTACCCTGAGGGGTTAAAAAAGGTCTGCTTGTTTGATTTAATGGAAAAAAATAAGGAACTTGATGAATGCAAGTATGGCAGTGCAAGTGCAGGTGAGAGGAAGGCTCTTGAAATAGAGTGGTGCTCAGTAGCTGGAAGTACAAAAAGTGATTCTGTAAAACCTGGAATCGGAACATGAAGGAACTAATCGTGTAGACTGTTATATGGGAGGTCAGAAGCAGTGCTCATCTTGGTTATTCCATCCCTAAAATCTGACAATAATGGAGTTTTTCCTGAGATGCACGTAATCACATGGTAAATTTTATTTTAAGACTCTGTGATGGATAAATTAAAAAAGTAATTATTTTAAGAGAGTTCACAGCCCAGGTATTTTCTGTTTAAGATTAAAATGTTTTAAAAATGGAAACATTTTTCACTGTATATCCTGATTACCCTGTGCGTTAATTTATTTTTTTTTTTTACAGCTTAGAGTAGGAAAATTATCAAGCCTCTTCCATCTTCATGTTCTTACACATGAGGACAGACTTAATAGAAAAGTTGATGGAGAGAGGTTAATTAATTTAATTGGTTTCCATGGGACTTATAAAAATAAATATGGATACAGTTCATTTTCTCATAGAAGGCTGTTTTCTATAAGCCTCTAGAGTGAGTTAAATTTGGCTTAAAATCTGTTTGGAGGAACTTATTTTGATGCGGCCTAAGGGATAGTATGGCTTGTGTTTTGGGGGTAAAAACAGGGATCCCAGACCTGAAAAGTGCTTTCCTCTATCCTTGGCAGCAAGTGTCAGTCCCCAGACCATGGCAGAAGTGGCACCTATGTCGTGTGCCAGACTGTGCTCGAGAGGAGAGGAGGTTCAGCTGCTATGTCTGCAGTCACTGAGCAGCTGTTGTGCTTCTCCTGCAGGTGACAGGCCAGATGGACGTGTCTCCCGAGCCTGGTACAGCCCACGGGCTGTCCTCTGGATGGTGCACGTGGCTGTGGTGGGCTTCTCCTGCTGGGCTGAGTGGCTTTTCTAAAAGCCTTCAGTTCTGTTCTGTATGAGAATGCTTAAAAGCCTTGCTTTCTCAGTAATGCTGAATGAAAAAGATTTGGCATCTTTCTAAGTCAGAAACTGAGTGATTATGGATTTTTCTAACCAGAAACTTGTGTTTCGTCCCCCCCACCCATGACTGCAGCTGCTTTCCGTGTTATCTGCTGGATTTTTGGCTTTTATGTCTGGATGCATGCAGTTAGTCAGTCCCTATCTAACATTAGCATTCTGTGCCGGGAGGAGCCCTCGGAGACCATGGCTTAGCTCTGCTTAGGCTTTGCTGTACAAGCCTGTTGTTAGACTAAGCTTCACATTGAATTCACATTTTCATTATGAAAATGTGCATCTAATTGGGTCTTTCAGCTAACTGAAATGAAAGATGGGTGGCATCTGTTTAATAAAGTCCATTATCATCTGGAGATTAAAGAGGGAAGATATTTATAATTTGCTGTATATTAGTGTATCGACTCAGTGTTTCTGTGGGGGGTTCAGTGCTGACCTAGAGTTTTGTAAGAAACTTCATGCAGTCAGTACATATCTTGAAACTGTTATGAACATGTGTCCATATTGATATTTTATGGACTGTAGTGGATATCTAAATAATGTACCTGTAAATTTGAACCCACAGAAAATGAAAGTGTGCATTACCAGTCTTTTATATGAGCTGTCCCATACGAAGACCCCAATTTAACCAGGTCTCTCTCATTTGTTTCCACCATGATTCACTATATTTTTAGGAACTTAGCATATGATATTTTTTCTTCCTTTATTTCTTGGTACTTCCAAAGAAATCTTTGTGCTGAGAGTTATGGTCAAACACATTGACACAAACTGAAATAATATGTAGGTATTTGAGGAATACCATATGTTGTCCTCAACTCTGCTGCAGCTGGATTCTTCAGAAGCTTGTTGTGGAAGCATTTCATGGGGCGAAATGTATGGAGGACATGTGGCATGTTTCTTGGCAGACTATGGACTTCTGATGTTCTTGTGTATAAACACAGGCATAAAAAAGACGTGTGTTTGTGTACGTGAATATATATATATATATATATGAGAGCTGATTTTACACTACACTATTGCAGAGTAAGTGTCGTAAGGTATAATTAGACGAGCTGTCATTAAAGTACTACTGAGTTATGTCGTTTAGGATTATACATTATTTCATTTTGGATTGAGGCCATTTCTCTCATGTGGTTTCCATGTCTGTGATTTCTTGTTCTTCAAAATACATTTGAAGACTCAGTAGACACACACAGCTAATAACATAGAAAGAAATTCAGTGTTTTAATGACTTGAAGTGTAAAGCTCCATCCATTTATTTCTTTATTAAAATATTATTTAATACTTAATCTATGCTAATCAAATATGACAAAGATGAAGCCACAAATTACAGCATCTGTGGTGAAGCTGAGCCTGAGATGTTTAGGATATTGTAAGTAAAGAGCGTGTTTAAAGGCTGCCCTTTGTGCATCAGCTAAAACTACTGGGATGCCGTGTCATAGCAACAGACTGTAGCGGGAGCACTGGCTTCTGGTTGAGGGGCTGCTTGTAAGTGTTTTGGTGACTGAGGGATTTGGGTGGGGTTGCCCTGCTCCAAGGACGGTCCTTGTTTCTGCCCAGTCAGCTGTGGTGAATAAATTCTGGGGCAGGTTTGGAACATCCTCTTCAATGCAATAGCCCAGGTTACAGCAAAAGAGGGATTCTCAGGACGCTGGTGGTGCCTGTGAGAGAAATGGAAATGTGCCCCTATGGAAAAGTGTGGACAATGAGTGACAGAGGTAGAGGACAGCATTAAAGGGCCTGTGAGGAGGAAATGGAGACATTTGGTGTCAAGCGAAGAGAGCTGTTTTGGGTGTACGTGTACAGGTTGTGTGCTGGGAGCTTGGCTGTGTCTTAGGGGATGACAGTGGATGTGCTGACCTTGAATGATGCTCCTTTTGCCACATCACAGCTGGGCAGCTGTACCTCTTTGGAATTAACCAGTTCTGCTGGTGTGCAGGAGAGGCTTTCAGAGAAAAGGCAGTGTCGGATAGTTGACGGTGAATGTTGCTTTGCTTCTGTTTTTTTCAGGAAAAAATTCTGAGCAAACATAACTCACTCTGTGTTTGCACATATATGCTGTGCAAAATGTACATATTTACATAAGCTTCAGTCCTTTTGCATACATGATTTCTATGATAAAGGTATTGACTGCCTGGTGGAAATTGTCTGTTCCGTTTGAATAAATGTTTTTGTTGGGATTTCTGCAGTAGTGATGTACTTAGAAATTGTTGATTTTTTTTAGAATTTACTTTTCTCTGTGAACAGAGGTGTAGTTAAAGATGGCTTCAAACTGAAGAACAAATATATGCTCTGCTATAAGAATAAATAAGGCTTCATTAAAACAAAGAGTGTATATTTTTCAGCTACTTTAAAACCTTCCCTATCTCCTTACCATAGCAATAACATTTAGTACTTACACAGTACTTGACTTTTCCAGAAGCACTTTGCAAATATTAATTAATTGTTTCCCTAGGCTGAAAAAGCTGCATAGTGCAGAAATGTGGGTGGGAACAGTGAGGACAGCCAGGCCAGCAGAGCAGTATGTCTTGCTACAGCTCATTATTTCCTGTTATAAAGATGATTGTCAGAGGTGCCAGCTACCTTTCATTGTCCTTTCCTCTTGATGGCTTTACCTTGAGGAATCCACCATGTATATTTCTTAATGAATCTCTCCTCTGAGGGTACACCATGTACCCTCAGAGGTAGGCACAAGTAGGTAGGCACTTGTAGGCACAAGTCTTGCCTCTTGTGAAGTTTTAGACCCACTAAGGCTTTCACTGGAAAACAACTAATATTGCTGTATTCTCATAGTGTACCTCAAACTAGGGGTGATTAGCATTTGTGTGGTGCTTTCCAAATAATGATCTTGAGAAGTCTAATGAAGTCGACATTTCCCTGTTTTGGAGATGTATAAAAATAATTAAAGTTCAGAGAAGACAAAATTGGAAATACCATATTGGACTTCTGGCAAATAGCTTCTCCTTAAGCGAATGAATAAGATTGTCTTAATATGGAAAACAGAAGTGCTTTGAATTATGAAAAATAATAAGATTACAGGAGTTAAGGGGTGCAATATATTTCAGATCCTACGCTTAAGCCAGAGAAAAGGAAAAGCCAATATCCATGCATGTTAAATTTGGTTCACTGAAAGACAGCGAGTGCATGCACCTGAGAACTTGTGTAGAAAGTAATTACTGTTTAGTTTCCATAAGAGATTGATTAGCAGTGGCGAAGTAAGTTAATTGAGTAGCAACAGACAAAAATATTGTCTCAAACCACAGCCATCACCATTGCCATGTGCCATTGCCAGTGGACCTTGTGTTGAGTTGTGGAGCAGAGGAACTGGCACAAGTCTGTTTAAATCTCAGTTTTGTTACCAAGCACGTCAAACTGAATTCCTCTTGAGCACTTCAGAAGCACTGAAACTTTCCAGCGCTCTTTTTTCATTGGTACATCAAAACCAGGACTGCTGCTGTTACAGTCTCCTCACCTCCAGCTGCCAATTACAGGCACAGGTTTAGTGCGGTGCTTCCCTGCGTTTGGTGAGGTGTGGCTATTGTGAGTGCCCTGGGCTCCCTCTGATCTTCTGCAGTAGTTGTGTGGACTCCAGTTTGCCAGGTTTGAGTGTGCTTTTCTTTGTGCATCTTGCCCCATACTGTCCAAGGGGAGAGTAGGATGTCATTTCCAGTGATCCCACGGGGACTTGGAGTTGAAAGATTGAGTAGGAAAGGGAAGAAGGTGTCAAGAAAGGAGGAAATTCAGATGAATTAAGGAAGATTAACATTCAAATGCATCAGCCTTTTTTTTTTTTAATCTGGTATTAGGTTTTTGTAGAACAATATGTGCTGGATTCAGGAAATGGTATTGACATTTAAACAAAAAAAAATTGCTTGGCTTTCTATTTAAAGACTTTTTTTTTATCTTTTAGAAAAAGAAATTTGATTAGCCGATCATTATGACAAATGGTTATTTCTTGAGAACTCAAACTGACTCAGCTGAGATGATCACAGGATTATAGAAGACTAGGTTGGAAGGGACCTCAAGGATCATCTGATCCAATCTTGGCAAAAGCACAGTCTAGGCAAGATGATCTAGCACCTGGTCCAGCTGAATCTTAGAAGTATCCAGTGTTGGGTAACCCTCCACTTCTGTGGGGAGGTTATTCCAGTAGTTGATGGTTCTCACTGTGAAAAATTTTCTTCATGTGTCCAACCAGAATGTTGGAGTGCCCTGGTGGTTCCTATCTTTGGAGGCAGCTAATGAACATTTGTTGCTGCTCTGGTAGGCATGGCTTATTCCCCAGCTGGTTGCAGGGACATGAATATTGCCACTTTGGACCCTGCCCTCTGAGCCCTTCAGTTTAAAGCCTGTCTCACTCAGTTGGCCAGCCTGCTGCCAAACATCCCATGGAATTACAGATTTGGATCATTATGTGCAGCAAAATGATTACCTTCAAGTGACAGTAGGATTTTTATTTTTTTTAATTGAAAAAGACAGCTAGACTCTAACAGGATAATTAGCACAGATTATCTTCAGTGTTGGTCTGTTTGTGCTCTTACTTCAAGGGCAGTTAAGAATGGATGAATGTCTGTTGTTAGAGGTGCCTTGTAGTACAAATCAGAACCATCTGGAAAGCTAATATATATATATATACACACACAGGGTAGTTGTAAGTAAAAGTTCACTTTGTTTATTAGATTTGTTTTAGTACTTATGCTTGCTTAATGATGCTCTCCAATTATTTTCAAGTCCTCTACAATTTTGTGTGCATAGTTTTCTCTATGATAGTACATACTAATGTTCAGGAATTTTTTTGGAAAAAACCTAAAGCAGCTAATGCGATTCTTTAAAAAAGACTGGTCTCGATAGATGTAATTAAACACCCAGTTTTTCACCTCAGTAGGCAGCAGTTCTACTCTTGTTCTAGTATCTTGTTGCACTGTGTCTGGTCACACTTGGTTAACGTGTTATCTGAACATTTTATCTGAGCTGATCAGTGGTGAAGTTCTTACGTTGATCTTTGGATTGCTAAGTTCATGCATTGTTTATATGAATATAAGCAATGCAGTGTCACACATAGGCCTATACTTGGAGTCTTAATTCAGAGAAATAACTGCTTTATTTTCTATCTACTTATACTGAAAAACTTAGCTTTGGAACATAGGATTTTCTCTTTCTTTTTTTTTCTGGCAGCTGAGGTCTTGCAAGAATAGTAAATCGTGTGATCAGAGAAGGAATTCTGACATTTTCTTAAAATGTGAAGTTCTAATTGCTGCTTATTAAGAAGGTTGAATTTCCATAGTAGCTAACACAATTTTTAAAAAAAGTTATGTGATGCTGAAATCTCTGATTTACAATCCTAAGCATTTTAATTATCTGAATATCAGATCTGATTTGTTTGTACAATTTTTTTGAAAATTATCAGAATAGTGCTGTGGATAGTAGCCCTAGAAGCTTAACAGAGGTTAAAATATTTCTGCAGCCTAAAAAAATATATTCCAGAATAGTAGAGTATCAGATATCTCAAAAAACACGCTTGGGCTATTGCATATACAAATCACGTTATGCTTTCCAGTATTGAAGTAGGCATGATGTGGTTGATTAATGGTCAGTCAGGGGTTGCTTGGAACACCTCAAGTAGTGGGAACACTGATAACGGGTAAAATTTTGTCTCAAATTTAGGTTATTATGAGCCTGCAGTAACTCTGCCAAGGACAGTAGGGTTATTCTATGTTTATGTCCAAATAGATGATTATCCAATTAGTTCAGTAGAAGAAAGACTAGAAACCATTGAACTGAAAATTGTTTGGCTTTATCAAGGATGTTGAAATTCATGGTTAAATACTAAAATGAGTGAATATAGAAAAAAAGAGGGATAGGAACAGCCTGTTTTTTCTTGCCATCTGGATGCTACTGTCAGTATAATGGTGGGATAGGTGTTTTTAATCTGTATTGGAACATTCCTCGTGGAAGCATTGAACGTAAACTCTGCATACCCAAGCAATTTTTGCAATTTAAATAGTGGGATGTTTTCTATCAGGAAATGTCACTGCACACTGCCTGCTTGAGGTCAGTGAGTTAAATATTGGAGTTGGATTCTAAGAGGGCCGGATAATTTAATAACCCATAACAGCATTAGCAGTTATGCATGCAAAGATAAAGGTTATCACACTTTGCTCTCTAAGCTGATTGCTGTAGGGACCTGTGGGGCCTCTTCCCTTCTCTGCTCACTTTAGAGCGGCACAAGAGCTGCTCTCTCATAGTCGAATCACCTTTGTTAAAAGAGAAAGAGTAGATTTAAAAGTTCAGTGATCTCAGCTTATACAGTGAATGTTGCATCACGCCATCTATTCCAATGAGATGCTTGAAATGCAGAGATGTTAGAAGAGGGTTGGTGCAGCACCACGGGGAGATAAAGTGTTCTGCCTGACTAATGTTTTGGGCAAAACATAATTTAGGGTAAAGGAACAGGAGCAGCGTCATATGAGTTAGAGAATTTACAAGTGGATTAAGAACTCTTAATCTCCATGTCAGTACAGATGGATACCTCGATAGGGGGAATCTGGTAAGCTTTTGGGAAAAGATGTGCAGAACTGCCATATTGAGACTATTATAGGAGCTAATCAGAGCTGAACAGCTTTAATCTGTTTGTTTACTACTGAAAAAGTATACACAAGGAAACATAGAATAAAAATTGAATTTAAAAGTGAGTAAAATGTTTCTTTTTGTCCATTTATCATACTTTTAAAGTAAAATTTGCAGTCAAGTAGTGATGTGAGAGAAGGAGGCAGGGTACGTGCACCTGACAGGCAATCGGAGAAAAAGTATTCTGCTTGTTAGTATCTGCTTTTCAAGACTGGCTGCAATTTTTAAGCATGTTCTCTGTTGATCTGGATTTTATGAATGAATATTGAGCAGAAAGTACCATGTTCTTTGGAGATTAACTGATGCTAAAACACACTGATCCAGCAGCTGAATACATGCTGAAATGTACTCCACTCTGGATATATAGAAGATTTCATTATAGTTAGATTTTTGATGCTGAGGGGGGAGATTCTGGCCTAAAATATAGTTACCTTGTCACTTAAAATATTTGTTCTCTTAGTCTGTTTCTCTCTTTATATTACATTGCTAGTATTTTCTCCTCATATTTTGCTGGAAGTCTGTTTCCTTCTTTCCATTTCCTTTTTTCTTCTACATTTCTGTAATTAATGGGGTGGTGAAGGAATATTGGAAGTGTTATTGTTTACTGTCTACTGACCTTGCAGTAAATTGAAATACGGGCTTTTTACTAAACCATACCAAAACAATAAAAAAATCCAAACATGACTATGTTCTATCTCAAGCCATTTAAGGTTGAACTTTATCCCTCACTGTATGTATGACTGGAAAGTTGGAAGCTGCCTAGGCTGAGATGCTTTATTGAAGACAATACCCTGACATTTGTGGGCTATTACTCTGCAGCACATCTGTCTTAATCATGTGGTGCATTGGGGCTACAGGCCCATCTAACATTACTCACTGTCCTGATCAACAGATATTTCAAGGAGACTTGGTGTGTGCATAAGATAAGCTTTAATGCTGTGAACATTTAATTGATAAAAAAAAAAGCATAGGTTTTTTGTTTAGTTTTACAGAAAACTAGTTAGGGGATTGCAGAGGGACTTAGGGTTTCACTGCCTTCCCACCTTTTTTGGATCTTGTAGTCACAAAAAGAAAAGAAAGAAAGCTGGGGTAGTGCAGATGTCTTAAGCTTGCCAGTAACAGGGATTCCCTCCCCCCTTCTCAGCCTTAAGCTGCAGAGCAAAAAACAATCCCCTCATCTAATTGAGTATCTAACTGCTTTTTCATGCTGGTGGTTACTGTAATTCTCATGTACTGAAATTGGTCTAGTGGAATGTTATGGGACACAGTAAATGACTTCTTGTATAGCTGTGATTGATCTCTCAGAGAGTATGTAGTTTGTCTGGTGCCACTGTGAAAAGTCAGGAGCAATGCACAGAAATCATCATTTCAGCAAGGATTTTTACCTAAGTCTTTGAAATTGCAGAGACCCTTTAAATCAGATTGCTTAGATTAGAGGCATAAGAGACAGAAAAAATACTTGGTTTTGAGTGTGACTGCATTGCTACACATCAGTCCTCAGATACTATAAATGCTTGCTCTTTTATTTTCTTTAATTTGTGAGGACTAGTTAGAAATAATGATTAAAAAACTGCTTTAAAAATTGAAAAGTCTCTCATGTTCCTTACACCTCCATAGGAAGGGAGAAACTGATTTATCCAGCAATAGTGAAGTTACTCTTATAAAAGTATTGCATAGTTTTGGAAAGTGCAGAACACAGGTGTATTTATGTATTTACGAAGGTGTAACATCTAAGCGTGTATTTTTTTGGATGAGAAGCATCTTTTGCTATTGCAGCTATGGTATTAATGTTGGAAAAACACTAAGTAGAACTTCTGTTAATTTCTGGAATAGGTGATGGCATTATCTTTGTTTATGCCAAATGTTCTTCAACAAAGAAAAGGAAGTCCAGTGTCCTAGGGAGAAGCCTATCAGCAGTTCATTCAGACTTTGGTGAAGATGCTTACTAAGCTTCCTATGCAAATTTTCCCTTGGAAATTACATTGAAGGCACGTGGGCTAGAGGTTTCTCATCTCTTCTAACCTGACCAGAGGTGAAAATGCCTGCATGGTTGCCACACTTGGAAGCAGCCTCGTGTTTGAACAGTGAAAACTGTAATGCTGTATAAGCTCGTTGCCAGGAAGAAAGGCTGCCTGCCTTGTAGTGGTTCATATGATACATGAGTTTAATGTACAGGAATTACTGCTTGTGCAGAAACAAACTGGCTTCTGGAAATGGGTAGAGCTGGTAAAAACTCTGTCAATCGTTAGATCAGAGGGAACATGCAACTTTACACTATGAACACGGGTTTGGAAAATCTTGGTTAGCCTGTGCTTCAAGTGAAATAAAAATAAGACAGTAACCCTTTCCTTTCTTTTTCCTCCTAAAGTATCTGCTGTTATGTTTTTCTTTAAAATAAATTTTTAAAAAATCAAGTTGAAATTGTTGCTTGAAAATTGGCATGAAGTTCATTTTGTGTTATTTACACAGGAACAGCCCCTGAATGGAAACCTCACAATTTTCTACCAAGGAGTTCTATTTCCTTGTATTTATAAAGTTTTTAATTTAAATGTTTTGGTAGCAGAAGTATTTCATTTTAAAAACCTTCCTGAAAATACTTTGTGTGGGCAACAATTCCAAACTTTTATGCAATGGACTATACTTAGTTGCATTTTTGCAAATTGCATTTTTTCTTTTTTTAAAACATTTTAGAGTGTGTTTCAATTTTTCCTATTCATTAAGAACAGATGGTTGGCTTAATGCCAGCCAAGCTTAATGTGGCCAAACAGGTTAATTTTCTGGGTTTAATCCTCTAATATGCATCAGGAAAACTCTGGAGTATTTCCTGCTCCCCTCAAAGTATGGTGAGCTACATTTGTAAGATGTCTAAGATAATCTCTTATTGCCGATAAAAAATAGTTTGACATTAGTTGAACAACATCCTGGAAGTGATGCCTTCTCCATAACCCTTCCTACCCTCCTGTCTCAGTAAATACAGGTTCTGAGCTTGCACCTCTCTGGCTCTCTGGGGCTTTATGACAGCTACAGTGTTACCACAGCCAGGACAGCAATGGCAGTGAGCTTGCTAGTGGTGTTTTAGCTTTACTGAACTAAAATCAAGTGACTTCAGACAGAAAGTTTTTGTTTGATGACAAGGCTTCTTGTCATCTCTGCTGCATGTTTGGGTTGGTGTGAAGTGAGTAACAGGAGAGAATGGCTTTTCTGCTAATGTTACTAGTGAGAGATGAGTGTGCATAGTATAAAACCTTGTCCTGGGTTACCTGCTTGGAGAAGAAAGCAGAGTTTTGTGTGACAGCTGCTGTCTTGTCTAACAAGCCAGTGAGTGGACTGGTCCTGTGAGTTATTCCAGTGTTACAGAGCAGAACTGTGTACCTGCAATTGCTGCAGGTCCCATTGGGACTGATTATCAGTGGGGGGTGAAACACCAGTTGGTTTATTCTTCAGGGAAAGTGAGATGTGATGTAGGGATTTATATTTTCAGGATGTGTCTTCAGCTTGCAAATCAAGCAGTAAGTAGTTGTATTTCAGAATGTGTTTTAATTTTCAAGGTGTGCATTTTTGAGGGGAAGAAGCATCCACATCGTCTAACTTCAGCTACATAACTCAGATTCTTCCATTAGAAGTCTGTTTTTCCTCTGTAGTCAGTGGAGACGGAGAGGCTTCTCTGTAAGGCCATTCAGAGCATCTAAATTAGATTACTTCCTTGATTTCTTTCCATATGGACCCCACTGTTCTTCACAGAGGAAGCTTAGGGAAGCTAAAGTCATTATATACTCTCGTATGGTGGAACTCCTCTACCCAGCTTCATTAAAAATATATATTTGCATTATATGGTGGGAAAACACCTGAAATTCAGTATAATTCCTTTACATTTTAGACAAACTTTTCCATAAAAGATTGGTGGTAATGAGCAAATATTGCACTTACTATAAAATGGTACTTTCAAAATGTGTTAGTGTATTTATATTGTCTTGGAAAGTAACAAGCTCCAGATGCTTTCAAATATCTCATTCAAGATGGGATAATAAATATTGTGCTACATGCTTGAAAATATTTATTACGATAAGGGGGGACAAAAAGAACTTAGTCAATTCTAATGAATATGTGATTATATCTCTGCAAAGATGGTCTTGATGCTGTCTGGGATGTGTATTTCAGTTTTGGATGTTTCTCAAATGAGAAGGGGTTATGGTCAGAGATAATTTTTAAAAGTATTATACACCTGCTTGAGGGTTTATATAAAGTAATTAGTTGACTGACTTTGAGTAAAACCTCTCTGGTGTGTGGTACAAGTATTTGGAGTTATCTGACTTGCTAATACATTAAAATGGTATCCATTACAATGTACTGCTTTTGGATCTCCATCCATGGCCAGCAGATTTGGCACATAGCTACAGGAATAATTGTGAGCAGTCAAGCTTTCTCCCTGGCTGACAGTTAAGCAGATTTTTTAGCAGCTTGGGAGGGCTGTGTAGGATCACTTGGTGTGCTTGAAGTTAATCATTGGCAAAGTGCTTTGTTGGATCAGGGTCAGTGGTTCACTTCCTCAAGGGATCCCATCTCTACTTATCATAATCTGTTTTTCTGACTTTCTGTAATTTTAAATTCAAGGGGGACTTGTTTTGTTGTTTGTTTTTGTTTGGTTTTTTTTTGTTTTCAGAAGGAAAAATCTGAAAGAAGTTATTAGCAAATACCTGGCAATGAGAGGTGACTTCTCTCAGGTCTGTGTTCCTTAAAGTACAAGCGGCAAGTTCCTTGTCCTAGGGACTTGCAACCTGATAGGAGGCCATGGGAACCAGGGAGTGTTCAGTTGGCCAGGCCTGGGAAAGGAGCCCAAAGGTTGCTGCAGTAAGATCACAAAGTTGCTCAAGTCATGAATATACGCATCTTGATTCAGTTCCTTTGGTGTAAGAAATGAGTTTCTCACTAAGCTGAAATGAAACATACTGAAGTGCAAAAATACATTCTTGGAGCTTCTTGCTTCAGTGATTTTCATATGAAATAAGAAATGTTAAAAATTAGTCCCAAGTTGACAGTGTTTGTACTATCTGTTGTTCCTCTCCCTTGCAGTAGCATATTCTTAGTGCTCTTGATCAAACAGCTGGTGTTTTCATGTAAAGGAAATGTGCCATGGCGAGCAGCAGAATGGCCAAAGACCCTTTGGCTGACATTAGAGAACCGTATTAAATGAGAAAATGTTTAGAATGCTGTTGTTGGTTTGAAATATGTAGACATATCGCCTTATAATCCCATAATGAAAGTAAAATCAAACATATAAATCTGAGAGTGGTACATTCAGTTGACAAGTCTGAGATGTCAGAAAGGACATAAGCCAGTAAAATATTTTAATGAACTATAACTCTTTCCTGGGAATATTTGGGTTTACAGTAGTGGCAAACATAAATAAAACAGTCTTAGAATAATTTATATGATGCTAGGCTACTGAGTGGAGTGGACTTGCAAGGCTTCATCCCTTTGGAGAATAATACATACATATATCTGGAAATAAAAATACAGTATCTGAAAGAATTTAAGAGCTGTTCCATTGTCAGAAGCACAAATTTGCGAACATGGGGAATTCAAAGCAAGAAAGGTACTGTCTGACTTTGAAGATTGGGTTAATTACAGACTGCACAGCCTTTGGCTTTGTTCTGTGTATCCTTCCAGTCTATGAAATGACTTGACACCAAAAAATGAGGAGCATAACACTGGACAATGGCCTGAGAGCTCAAACTGCAGCGTGGCAGTGACTTGCAGCATCCTCAGAGCTGATGGGAGAGCCCTGCGTTGGGAATGGGGCTTTACCTGGCTGTCAGTGCTCCGTGAGGCAGCAGCACCCCTGCGAGCTCAGCACAGCCTTTGCTTGGCTCCGTTTAGGGTGTGTCTTCTGTGCGCTGCTTCCTACACTGTCATAAAAGCAACTGTTAGAAGTTCACAAAACCACCTTTTTAAAAAATTGCTTCATAACATAACCTGCCACATTGAAACATGAAACAGGGTATAGGTTTGGGTTGAAGTGGTGTCTTTTTGCAGAATGTTTTGATGGATCTGTTTCTATTTTTTTTTTTAACTTTTTGACAAGAAGTTTTATGGATATTTTCATCTGTTACTTGAAGATAAATTACTTTAGGTTAAAATGAAAAACTGTTGTTTTAAAAGAAATGAAGGCAGACTAGCAGTCATCTCTGTCTTCAGATTTAAGCCACTGGTATTTTCTTAGGAACAAGTATTTTCTGCAAATAGTTACATTTTGGCTTTGAAACTCATTACTTGAAGAGTGTTTGAGAGGAAAATTATATCCCACATGTGGAATATTTTTACCTGTTCATTTTTTGCAGACCTAGTCAGTCCATATAAGATTCAATCATATAGACTGCTTCTGATTTTATGCCAATCTCTGAAGACAGGCCAGGAAATGACGGGGCTAATTATAATCTGTCATGCTTAGTCATTCAGATACACTTCTGTTTTCAAGGGTAAAAATCATACTGTTGTATTTGCATCTCATTGCAGTCAATAAAGATATATTTTCTTGGAAATACTAAATATGTGCCAGAAATACTTGGGACATTTTTAAAAAAATTACATGTAAAAATGAATTGCAAAATCACTCAAGTTTATCACTGTGGCAACTCTAAAAGCAAGAAGCATGGGCTGGCAGGGAGGATAAAAAAAGTACAAGCTTTTTAATTGCTTTTAGTTTGAGCATTGCAGAGTTTTGAGAAGCTGGTGTCTTTTTTTCACGTGAGCTTTTTTTTTTTTTTAATATGAGTGTCACAATTTATAAGAAAGCATAATATTTTTATTGTATTGTAGATTAGCTCTCAATAAGACTTTGGAATGCCTGGTTGACCACTACTATGTGCTGGTAGAGATATTACTTGCCTACGAAGTTGGTGATTAGCAGAATTAATTAAATCTAATTGGGTGATCATACCCTTGTGCTTGTCACATTTTTACAAGTTTCTGAACAAGTGTTTGCTCTTCTATGCAAGTTTTTTAATCCTTTTCTCCTCTGTGTGAGTATGCTGTGTAAAGCCTCTGAAGTGTACCTCAGAGAGACAGGCTGTGAGATGAGTCCAGTCTCTACATGCACATTCTCTATGCAGTGCAGGACCAGACCTTCCCAGAGCAATAGCTAGTTTCTGATAAAGCCTGAATTATTCTCGGTGGGAATGTTTGTACCCTGAGGGCATCTGTCCCCTGCTTGAAGTGGCGTATCAGATCACATCTGTGAGCATATGTAGCCAGTGTTGAGATTGAGAGAATTTAAAATGCAATTGAAAGTGATTTGTAATCCCCTTACTGGAATTTTTTCTGAGTTCTTTTTCTCATATTCATTTAGTTTAAAGCTGTGTCTATTAAATTAACTTGCCTTTTCTTCAAATGCATTTTCTCAGCTTCTCAAGAAAATGAATGAAAACCGAATGTCATGTTGTGACCTTCTAGATTTCTGTTTAGTGCTCCCAATCAATCACAAAGATGTATATGTTATATCAAATCCATATTTAACATGCAGTCTGAACAGAGAGATGTGATGGTGAAATGGTTCAGAATCAATAAAAATCTGCTCCAGTCCTTGCTGTTTAGCTGCATTGTGTTTCAGCACTGCAGTGAGAGAGAGCTCATGTCCTGCCTTTCAAAGGAGAGGCACTGCTAGCATGGGAGCTGTTAAAACATTCCTCCTGCAGAGCCCAGCTTGTGTTAAATATTCCATTCATTGCCCTGTAACTCCAAACCCGTTCCTTTGCAGGATTCTTTCCCCCTCAAGGTGCATTTGCATCAAACGATGTCAGTTCTGTTTGGTACAACACAGTGAGGTGTGGGGGCTGATCAAGTGTAGCAAATGATTAGAAATTTTATAGCCAATGATACAAATTTTATAGCCAGTTGGTGGGAGCACCAGGCTTCTCAATCATCACTGTAATATTTTTATTTCACTGAGATTTCTTGATACAAGTGAAAGGTGTTTGTTTGAAAGCAGGATCCTCCAATTCCTGTAATTCTTTGATGGGGTTAAACTGACTCAGTTTCCAGCTTCACAAAAAATGCCATTGTGACAGGCACTTTAGTCATGGGGCTACTAACCCTCCTTCAGAAAAAAGGTGAATGTTAAAGGCACTGTCACAGTACATACAGCTTTTCTATACAAAGAAAGAGCCTCAGAGTTGGAGTATTGTTCGTTTGCTATTTAAAACACTAATTTTAATTGATACGTTTTTCTAGAGGCATTCATGGGCCTTATGTCAGTATTCTGACAACTGGTGCCTTTGTGCATTCCTTGTTCAGAGGGAAATAGCTTGAAACGTAATAAATGTATGTCTTCTTACAGCTAGAAAAAGGAATTTATAAGTAGGATTGAATATGCCAAAAGAAAAATTTACAAGAATCTTACCTTTTAATGCAAACCTTGCATGTATTTATAGTAAAAAAAAAAAAAAAAAAAAAACAAAAAAAAAAAAACAAGGCAAAAAAAAGGGGGGGAATTTAAGAGATGGTCATAGGATTTGGAATTGGCCTTATTTTGGTTCCATTGTTCTANCGTATATTTATAAAAAAAAAAAAAAAAAAAAAAAAAGACAAGAAAAGAAAGACATGGCAAAAAAAAGGCAGTGCATTTAAGAGATGGTCATAGGATTTGGAATTGGCCTTATTTTGGTTCCATTGTTCTAATTTATTGAAAGTAGTCTGGAAAAAACATTTAAACCAGTAAGTGTAAATATAAGCAGTAAATAAACTGATTATCCTTAGAGGTTCAGTAAAACTGTAGAGAAGTTCTATTAGACCTGTAGCAATAGAACAGGAAGAGAAAGATGTATCCTCAGGATATTTATTTCCCTGCAATTTTGGAGCCTTTTTTTTTGCCTTACTTCTAACAGTAATGTGATAAAAGCTTCCAGAAATCTGTTTGACACAGATCTTTCTTGTGCCATCTTCCTGCCATCCTCAGCATCGGTCAAGGGGAGCTGAAGCTCTGACAAGAGCAGATTTTTTTTTTTTCCCCCCCTATACTTTCCCTACTTTCTCTGGCAAATGGCCCTCAATAAAATAGCCTTCATTTGTGCTTTAGACCCAGAGCCAGCACATAATTCATCAAATGCATCTCTTATCAAAGTGCAGTGGAAGGTTGATAAGGAGGGAGTTGTATTTTAGAATATATATAGAAAATGTTGCTGTTCTTTGTGGTGCCGCTTTTTCTCTAGAGAGCTGATTTTCCTGGAGCACTAAAGTGATTGTTTTGGAAAACAAACAAGTATCATGTAATAAACCAATTTCTTTATCTATGTTGACTAATTGAAATTACTGTTTCAAGATACAAAAAAACAGCTTAAAATTAGAGGAATTAATTTCGCTAAAAGCTTTCCAGAAATATACTTTTTTTATGAAATGATGTCTAGTATTAGGCAATATACACTTCTTTCCTTCAAATCTTGGGAATGGAACTGCTCTGGACAGTTCTTCAGTCTCTTCCCATAGAGGAAGCACAAGAAATGAGGCACAAAATCAGACTTGGAAGGTGGAAATTTGTCCTGTGTTCATCCCTAAAGGATAGAAGGCTTGTGATAATTACCACAAAGCTACTCATACATTGGTTCTTAGCACTGTGTTTAAGGGGATACATACTGTTCTCTGGAGGTAACATGAGCAGATACTGGCCTAAATAGGAAATGATGTGAAAATTCATGAAGTCTTCCCCTTCCCCCTCCTTGGAACTAGTCAGTGTGCTATTGAGGGTTAAGGTGAATGTAGGATAAGATTTGACAGCCATTCAAATTAGGATGCTTGATAAGTGGGAGGATGAGTGTGTCCTAGGTTTGGCTGGTGCTGGCTGCACAGTTATTGCACCTGGAACACGATTAGTGGTGACAGGGCAGCCTTCCCATGCGTTCTCTTTGCAAAGCAGCACAGAATAGCTTGCAAAAGTCTCTCTTCTGCAGAACACATGCGAAAGAGAAGAAAGGTCTTTGTGCAGCCTTGCTGTTACAGGAAGGAGATGGTGAGAGCAGTGTGAAAGCTTCCTGAAAAAATTTGGAAATGTGTAAAAGTTAAAATGTTATCCTTTGCTCATCTCGCAGGAGAACAAATTCTAGCCATTTGTTCTGAAAGGAAGGAAGGAATAATTTGTTTGAAACTCTGCGGAAATGGTAGAGTTCCCTTACATGTACACAGGTGTTTCCTGGATAGAATGTGATCTATCCATATATTAGCATATAGTTTTGCATATCTTTGGGCATTCTCTGGACCAGATAGGAAAATGAACCTTTCTTGGGCTTGAAATTGGAGAAGTAATGATCACCTTTTCAGCTATAAGTGTACACTGATGATTTCTAACAGTAGTATTGCTCATTTTTTTACAAACCTTTTCTTTGACGCTGTGGGTTAAGATGGAGAGGGATGCTTTCTATAAGGGTAGCAAATTAGAAGCAAAGAATATTGATGGTTAGTGCTTTTGACAAATCCTTACTTAAGTCAACCCCTAGAGGATCAGGGTGAATAAACCATTTGAGACATGTTTTAAAATTAAACTGTACAAAAGTATAATGAGACAGTGTACTGCCACTTCATTTTTGACTATTGGACATTATTGCATGTTGCAGCCATGGTCAGAATGACTTAAATTCCTCAGATGTCCATGCTGCCACCAGAAGGATGTCCCTGCCATTGTTTTTGTCCCAGGCCTTAGCTTTCATTGTGTGGCTATTCATCATCATGGCAGCATCATAACTAAGCCTGTGGAGAAATCACTCTGCTTGTGTCTGATTAGATTTCAACTGTTAAATTCACTAATTTGATTTGTTCTGTGCTCTAACTGCACCCATCCCTGAAGGAAAGGGTGAAGGGGCAGTGAGACCCAGCACTGGGTGGGAGAGAGGCTGAAACCTATTTGCAATGGGAGGATGGGTTGAAGTGTCTCTCAACTGTTTGTGGGGTGATTTGACAGATCTGAAAACAAACGAAAAGCAAAATAAATGGTGTATTTTGTTTCTGCTTTAAGAAAGGAAATAATTAAAAAGGACAAAAATAAAGCAAAATTATTAATGCATTTCTTTCAATACTGAAAAAAAGGATGATATTTGTAGTGCTAGATTTGGTCTTCAATCACTCTCCTTTTACTCTCTGAATATTGCCAGGGCACACACATTTATGATGGTGAGCTATCTTAACGGAAATAAGCATGTCCAGACAGCAGTGTGACAGCCAGGAGGAATTTCCAACTACTGCCAAATGTGCCGGTGCACCAGCTAAATCACGTGAATTGCTTAGGACGCAGGTTGCACCTCCTGCCCCAGATGTTGTTCTGACTCCCTCTGAAATTCTGACTGGACTGCACTTGTAAGTGTTGGTCTTCAAACCCCCTCCCTCAGCTGGCCTTGTGTGAAGGATTCCAGCAGAGGAATGTGAGGCTCCATGAGAATTTTGTTTTTTAAGACCTAAGGGCTTGTCTGACCTGTGCTTTTGTGTTTTAGGATGTTGCCACGTACGTGACTGTTCTGTGTGGCCAGTGCATTGCTGACAGGTAGAATTCCCATTGCTTAGTTTGAGGATTCTTTCCGCAACCCAGTGAAGTTGTGTAAAATGTATTTAACATTAGCAAACAAGTCCTTGAGCTAGCTCTTGTATTTTTCCAGTTAATGTGGTACTTTACAAAGCACAGCTACACTGTTCATCTCTGAATTTGCTATGTATTCTGTGTCTTTTTCTGTCCATGCACATTTGAAAAGGGTTTTGCTAATTACAGTTCAGTAGTTCAGACCTATTGTATGTTGAGATCACTCTGACTAAATTCTCAGAATTTGCATTAAGCTTGGGGGTGATGCTTATGAATTTTTTTTTCATTGAAATTGCTACCTCTCATCCATGGAAATGCTTTCTGTCTGAAACACAGCTGCATTATCATTTGCTGTGATTAATGTTAATTGATAAATGATAAGTTGGAGTCTCTTGTTTGAACCTTATTAGAGATTCCAAATTAAAACTCAGAAAGCATTTTCCTCAATGCATGAATAGTACAAGGAATGAGGAAAAATAGGTTTTGGAAAACATGTAGAAGATTGCACAAATGGATAGGTGAAACTCTTAACATCATTTTTTCAGCACATGAATGATTCTCCCATTAATCACTAAAGGGAACACTTAAGGGACTCCTTTACTCATAGATTCAAGCGATAGCCTTAACAATATGTATTTCCTGTTCATTGATGTGTGGAAAAATCTTTGTTTCTAGCTTTTGTGAATATATCTAGGAAGGAGGTGATTTATGCTCCTGCTACATGCAGTTTTATTGTGACTCAAAGCTGCAGCTGCCATGTAAATTGACAAAAAAAATCTCCATGATTAAAGGCAGTTTACATCTGTGGAAATACAGTAATTCCTGATTTGGGAGAAGTCTGGGTCCTGATTCTAGAGAGCAGATCTCAAAATTATAGCACTTTAGTCAGGAGTGGGATCTCTCTGGGGTAGATTCCTGGTTGTATTCATGTTAGCTGATATGTGTAACTTGATTTTGACAGGATGATGTAGCTGATGAATGTGAGGTCCACCCTGTCTGTCTCACAGTCAGACCTTTACGTGTTCATTTGCCTTAGGAACCTTGTAGTGGGAGTACAGTTGCACCATGATCAATTTGAAGACTTAGAAAATGATACAGCAATTCTGATCTGTCAGCCCAGTTCACGATTTGTTGTTAGTGCAAGGTCTGCTAGATAAGTGTAAAGGTGTACTTTGACACCAGTGTTATTTAGGAAGGGTAGGAAAGTACATTTGTACTTTCCTATATATTGAAACTCTCCGGGTGCCAGACTCTTCTGTATATTTAACTCAATGCAATAATTCATTAGAACCAATTTCATGGTTCCATGTGCAGTAGGTGATACTTTGTCCTGAGAAGTGGAAAAGAGTGAGGATCGTTTTATGTTTCTTTAATATGTGTACAGTACGCACAGTTTTGCTAAGCTCAGGATTGCTCTGTGTGCATATGTGTCTAATTTAGGATCACCATTTTTGTTACATAAACACCTATCACTCTGCGTGTTGGAGTCTGTTGACTTAAAGAAGTATAATTACATATAAAAACTTTGCATGACCCTATCCACTTAATGTTGAGCTTTTTGCTTCCTTTTAGAAAACGTTTTTGCAGTGAAAAGGGAGCTTTATCCCAGCCTGTGTCACAGCAATACTGTTTTCAGTTTAATAGGGATGCATTTACTACATGTGTTTAGAACGTAATGTGTGTGTTTTTATGAATGTTGACAGTGCTTGTGTACCGTAAAATGAGTGTCGTCTGTTTTAAAGATTGGATAAGAGGATTGGTAGGTTTTAAGAATGAAGTGGATTGGTTTCTCTTACCATTTGGTTCAGCAATATTGCCTATACTTCTTTAGGCTTCTGTGCATCATTGTATATCTGCCTGTTCAGTTTTCATTTATTATGGAATGTCCTTAATTTAAAAATGTAATTTAAAATGTCATTTAAAAATGCTGAAGTCAAATGAAAAAATCAGCCTAATGGGCTGTTACACAGGCGGGGCTTTCACCAAATTATTGATCTTTGGTTTCTAGATGTCTTAAGCCTTGAAAGCTGTAGAAGTTGTACTGAGGTACTAAAAGTCTGAGGTGTGAAATTTATTTGGCATTTAGTTTGGAGGCTGAATTACAAAATAAATTAAAAACCCCATTAGCTAACCAAGACTTAGTGCTTCATTGTATGGCAGACTGAAATAAACCAGAAAAAATTGTTTTTATTAAGACAGAAAAATCAATATTTTATTGTGATTCTTTGCCACATTTGAGTAGAGACAAAAGATTGAAGGTTCCTGGGGTTTGCAGGAGCAACGATAGGGCTGTTGATACTTTTCTTCTCCCTCAGGGGTCCTGACTTGCCTTTTGTGAGGTAGGTGACTCTGGGACCGCTCACTTCAGTGGGACAGCTTTCTTTCTTTTCTCCGGCTGAGTGCGTATGTCTGTGTTCGGTACGAAATGGAATTGGTTTGGCAGGAGAGACTGCTGTGGAGAGTCCCCAGATCCTCACACAGCGTCAGTGAGACACTGCCTGGGAAACAGTCCTCGGTTCACATCTCCGCTCGGAATCCCTCAGAGAGGGAAAATGTAGCCTTGGATGGGGCTCTTCTTCCTGGAAGGGACTTGTGACCTTGCCAAGGGCCGGCTGCTGCTCACCCTGTCCTGGCACCTTCCTGCCTGCCTCGATTGCCTGCGCTGTTTCACCTGCAGGGTGACTGCATCCGTCGGGGAAGATGCTGTGGGAAAAGCAAGAGGGAAGGGGTAGGAAGCTCAGCACAGGCCATGGGTGAATTGTTACTGGTGCTGAAGAAGGTGGAAAATCTGTGAGGGGAACAGTGCTTCCTGTTTTCCCTGTGAGGCAGTGGACAAGTTTTTAAAGAAGTAATTTACTTGATCTGATTTTACTTTAAAGGTTTACAGCCTACATGGTAATGCAGTTGCTGGTAGAAAAATCGTGCCCAGAAGACCACTTAGCATACGGAATTAAAGGGCATGGGAATGAAAGACTAATTAAAATTATTGGGCTGTGAGGATGTGGGCTTGGAATGAAGGGGAAAAGAAGGGTTTGTGTGGCAAGTGAACAAGGAGGAGGTGAATGATACGGACTTACGGAGTGAGGTTACATTTTTAATCATGTTTTTATACAGTTTTAGTAATGCCTTTCATGTCCCTAAAATTGATCAAATTACTATGCCATATAGAAAGTGAATCAGGCTGTGTTTCTTTGGTCTAATCTGCACAGATGTAAAAGTGCAGTGTTCAGTTAAATTAGTGCAAGGTCCATGTAAGTGCTGAGATCTGTGCACAGACAGCTGAAATGAGGCAGACTGAAGATAGCTGAGCTTCCAAAAATAAAATGAGGAAACCAGAATTCTGCCTCTGCACTTCTCTGTTAGCAGTAAAGGTTTTCTTCCTCTTTCTCAAATGTCATAGTGTTTGTCTCTTCTAACATTCCTCACTCTCCTCTTTGTAAGCTCACTTTCATCTACAAAACTGACTTTCCCTTATCTTTTCCCCAGTCCTCTTCTATTTCTCAGGGTTCTTGTAGGATTCTTAGCTGTAACCTTCCTTGCTAACTGCTGTTTTTTGCCTGCTGTCTTGTGATTGATGACTATGCTTGTGATGCTTACCTTTCAATTTCTGTAAACCTGTCTGGTGTCACCCAGAAGCACCTTTGAAAGTCTGGAACCGTGGATGGACAGTTCTGAGCCTGTTTGCCTTAGGGTGGCCATACAGAGAGCACTGTTGGTGGATCTTGTTTGAGAAATGCTGTCTTCCATTGTAAAAAACCTCTAAGAAATGAAGTGTGTGGACCAGAAATGCAGTAGCATAATTTTCCATGTATCACTTCTTCAGTTATTTATTTTAAATTAAATTTAAATTTAAAACAGATTTTAGGCATTTTTTTTCCATCACTGTTGTTTAGATTCCAGTTAATGTACCTCTTCATCTACTGTCCCATTCTGCTAAATTCTGTAGTAAATCTTACGACAGTCTGCTTAAGAGGTAAGGCCATGTAGTTCAAAAGTTCTTTCCTTGTCTCACAAGATTTTTAATTTGAAAGAGTATCGTATGACAGAATTCACAGTAAAACTTTGAGGTGCTTTGCTCTTTTTCTTATTTGAGGTAGAATAAGATTTTGCTGTAGGAAATTGGCTTCTTTGGGACAAGTGAGTAATTCTTACTTGAAGAAGTATGCTGTTTACACATCTATATATTTGCTAAGAGAAACTGAAGCAGTGTAGAAAATTGAGCAACTGCCTAATGCCAATAACAGACAGCTCATTCTGCAAAGAATTGGTTTCTTTTCTTTCAGGCAAAAAAGTATATACAGTAATTTTTCACGTGGTTAAGTCAATGGGGTATTTATTAACTTTCTTTGCTGGTATGGATTTTCTTTATCAGTATTGATTTTGGGGAGCTAAACTTCATACCTCATTTGCTTATGGAAGAGGCGCAGTTCTATTGCCTCATTCCGTCATTCAAAGTGCGGTTTGGATTTGGGAGTGAGGTTTGTAGCAGACGGAATGAGCTGTGGGAACGTTGTGCACAGCGAGATTCAGCCAACTTGGACCGTTTGTAGAGGAAAGGAGATCCTGGAAATGGGAGACTCGCATGGGCTTTGCTGTGCAAGGACTAGTTAGTTGGAGATCCATGAATGTCATACGTGACTGTCACATGTCGACACATGACAACATGTCATTCGCATGTCATCCCCATGTCATTCGCATGTCCTTCGCATGACATGTCGACACATTACACGTGACAGCATATGTCGACATGTAACATCATATATCGACACATGACATCGTATGACGACACATGTTGATGCATGTCATGTGACATCATATGTCGACACATGTTGAC
>VZTX01029392.1:3280-112771 GCA_013400915.1 Pardalotus punctatus
ACCGCCGCCGCGGCAGCCTGTGCCGGGGCCGCCGCTGCCCAGCGGAGCCGCAGCCCGGCGGGCGGCAGCCGCCATGGAGCGGACGCCCATCCCCGTGCTCACCGTGCAGACGGCGCCCTTCGAGGACCAGCGCCCGATGGGTGGAGGGGGCCTGCGGCGGCCCACGGCGCTCTTCGAGAGCCAGCGCAACTACCTGCCCAACTTCGTGCAGAGCCTCCTCTCCTCCGTGGACCTTCGCGACCGACAGGGCTGCACCATGGTGGTGGGCAGCGACGGCAGGTACTTCAGCAAGACGGCCATTGAGATCGTCGTTCAGATGGCCGCGGCGAACGGGGTAAGCGCCCCTCGCTCTCCCCGCTGCCCCTCGGCTGCCCCTCCTCCCCGTCCCTGGCAGCGGCTCCCGCGGGAAGCTCGGGGCAGAACCTTCCAATGTCATCACCCGGACGGCGCTCCGGGCGCAGATAAAGCCCGGAGGGGCTCCACGTGCGGCTGTGTTTCCGCGCCGTGCGCGTCAGGTGCCCGAGCCAGCCCCGCACGTGCGGGTTCGTGCTTGCCCTGGGCTGTACCGCTGGGCCTTGGCAAGGTGATGGCTCCATAAGGGTGTGACCGTGGGGATAGGTGACAACCTCAGGAGACTGTCAGCCGTGCCGTGCTGTTTCACACCTTGTTTTAGAAGGAGGAAGGCGTGGGAGCTGCAACATAGAGTTCACGATGCAGGAGAAAATGTTGCAGAGTTAAAAATAAGTACACGGGAAACAAAGGTATTAGACATGCATCTGGTGCTCAGGATATTTTAAAAATATTCAAGGAAAATGATACTGTGGAAGGAAGAGGAAATCTTAGGAAAATAATAGTTCTTTTATGCTGGTCACTTGCTAACAAGTTATAAAATGTAGGAAGACAGGAGTGGCAGAAACCTCTGGTCAGATGGCATACAAATTTTTCTTGTGCAGTTTTGAAAGTAGGAAAGAACTCGGGAGGAGAAGCTTACATCTTCTGCTAGATACATGTGCATTGGTGTGTGGATGTCTGTGTACAGACGTGTGTGCCAGATAACGTAGGCTTGAAGTTCCTGTTTCAAAGCAGAGTTAAAGTTGCTATCTCTTGTTATGATGCCTATATTGATCCTCCAGATTTGGCAACAGGAATGATATAATTTTACAGGGTTTCTTTTTGTAGGGAATTTTTTTTTTGCAAAAGCCCAGTACTTCAAATATAGTCCTTCCAAAAGATCTTTCAGTTTTGAAATCAATCCCCATATGTGTTCAAATTTTCCCTGCTGATTTGCTATCACATAGAAGCTATATAGACTAGCCAGTCTTCTATGGATAATGCATATTTTAAATTTACTTCTAAAGCATGTTCTCAACATGCTGATCGTATCAAGCAGATGTTGAGTGATGTCTGAGAGTTCAGAGACACTGTGTTACATACTCTACCTAGTGCAAAATCCCTGTTCACATGGGGACGTGTTAGAGGCCAGAGTTCATGTGAACCAGGGTGTGGGAGGGCTCTGGGTGGGACACTGGTGAAAGTGGGGACAGTAGTGAGCCTAGCACAGTGGTTCCATCTGCAGTGTCAGGGAAGGGAGTACGCAGGGAGTGATTGTAAGGCACAGAGAGTGGGCTGCATGGGGGGGGAGTTGCAGGGAAAGTGAGACAGGGCCCAGAGCAGCGCTGCTCCCTAGCCCCATTGCCATGTAGCTCGGTGGAGATAGTCTCACTGATGGAATTGTACCTGTTGACCAGGTGGGGTAAAGTGCAGCAACAGCTAAAGCAAGAGCCCAGCAGCAAGAACTGCCCTGCTAGGGCTGAATTCCATGCCTGTCCTTGCACACTGGTAGGAGCTATAAGAATGGGTTACAGTGCAGGGTGACCACAAGGACAGAGGTGCTGAAGAAAATAAATTTGGAGTTTAGAAGAGCAGGGGCTTCTCAGCCAAGTTATGCTGACTAATTTTTCTTGTCAGCCTGCCTCCTTCTTGCTGCTTCTGTCACGTTCCCCATCTTGCTCGAATATCTTTTTGACCTCAGGAGATTTTCAGTTTGACATATTTCTGGCACCTTGCTGTAATGTTTCCCCTTTCTTAAGTTACTGAAAGTTTCTTAGAAGCACAGTTTCTCCTGGGTGTTTTCTGAAGTCAACCCCCAAACTTTTCTGCTGACACTTCCCACAAATATCTGAATTCACACATGGTTATCTTGCTAATGACATATTCCTCAGAAATTCAGCAGCCCAGTTGGTAGGGAGGTACTGACACTGAAAAGGCTTTCCCTTTCCACGTTCTAATGCTCTGTTCCCTCTCTAACGTCTTCACCCTGCTCACTCTCACCTCTGTTTCTCTCAAGCACAATGTAAATGTGTAAGTCTCATGTTTACTTAGTGCTATTTTTATGGGTTTTTTTTTTGGCTGTTAAAATACACCTGCTGGGAAATTTCCTAAATCTCCTTAATAACATTGTTTAGTGCTGTGCTGTGTAAGTAGGGGGGGAGGAAGAGAAGACTCATGAGAGCAAAGATCTCTCCCTTTGGATGAGGTTAATATCATGAGAAAGCGTGTAGCCAGTATCACATGGAAAGAAGTGAACTGAAGTAGGCTGGACCAGATGAAGTGTGGGAATGCCTTGAAGGTGCATTGAAAATGTTCAGCTGCCGTCAGTGCCAGGAGAGGAATAGCCATGCAGTGCTGATAAACTGAACTTTAATCTCCTTCCTGGAAGACACATACCGAGGGTCATGGTTAGTTGTGCCTGCTGAGTACAAAAATAAAAGTGATTTTCTATTATCAACTGTAAATGGATTGCCCTTTAGAGTTGCTAGGTTCCTCTTGTTCTAACTTGGTGACTCATCCCGCATTCCCCCTGTGCTAACAGCCTAGCAAGGCTGGCATAGGCTCCAGTACAAGGAATGAGATGAGGTCCCCTGCTCAGTCAGCTGCCAGTGCTTGGCCTGCCTTCGACTCGCCCCTCTTTAATGCTGGCTCCTGCCCTCCAGCTCGGGGCTGCAGGTACATGCACCACAGCTGCACAGCTGCACAGGGGGCCAGCAGCTACAGGCTGGCCCTGCTCTGCAGCTGCAGGCAGCACATGCTCTGCCAACTCCTGTTCAGAGCCAAGGGTGGCTAACCAGGGTCCCCCCTCGATGGGCACACAGCTGGGGCTGTAGCAGACACATTGGGGTAAGGGACTGCATGTCATGGAAAGATGGGGCAGTGTGAGGAGGGCCAGACAGAGGTCCTGTACTGTTCTGGGTTGCAACAAGTAGTTTGACATAGTGGAGTGGTAGGAGAGTATGTGAGGCTCTATTTCCTTTTTCACCTGTGTCTTGCCAGTAGTAGTGTCTGTCAGCCTTAGTGTCTGGAAGAACTGAAGTAAAAAGCTCCGTCAGCTGCAAGACAGTTCCTCTATGAATTAGATGCAAATATTCCTTTAGACCCACCAACTAGATGGGGTGTCTCATTTCTGATGGAAAGTTTAGGATGAGTTTAAATGAGAAGCTGTTACTACACTGAATATGGAAAGTCATGACAACATGCTAGAGAGACTGCACAGTATTGCTAGAAATGCTGTAGAAGTTTGAGATGGCAGAGAGCTAAGTTCCCAGTTGTCTTCTGTGTAAAACTGTATTGGTTTTATTCTCCATGGCCTTCCATGCAAATCTTACCCTCCCTGGGTCTGTGTGATATTTATTTGCTTCTACACTGAGTGTGATGTTCAGTCATCTTTAGGATGCTATAGGAAGATAGGAAGGCACAGCCCCAAATTGTTCAGGATGTGATCTGCTTGCTTCATGTTCTTTCAAGTATAATTGACTGAGGCATACTGGGAAAAATAATTTAAAAAAGCATTAAGTGATTCCATGGTAATCAGCTGAATCGTCTGGAAATGCACAGCTGCAAGCAGTAATATTGCATAAAAGTGTTCTTGTAAAGTACTTGGTAGGGTACTTTATTCTTTCAGCTGTAACTGTTTGCTGAGGATGTTTGCTGTTGCTACTAAAAGTACAATGACAAAATAGAATGTGGCGTAGGGGACACAGTATAAGAACAGATGTTACATGCCTGTGATCTTGTAGCCATGCAAGTTTTTGAATTCTGAAGGTAATCTTTCCATGCTGTGAAACTGTGCAAGATTTTCAGAAGGGTGTTACTGGAACTTTAATTGTGAGTCAGTATGGGGGTACAGTTTGGTTACTGTTCTAGCCCAGATTGCAGGAAGTCTGTAAAATCAGGTATGAATTAAATTAATTAAAGAATTAATGAAATACTGGTTTAGTATTTTGTTCAAAATGAAGATATTCTGAGCCAAGAGAAGATAACCTTGTGCATTCCTGCCACCAAAATGAAGAAAGCAAAGGAAGATGGATAGCACATTTACACCTCTAAGGTCTGCACTGTCCTCAGGGGGTTTCATAGAAGCACTGATGACCTCAATGTAAGGTGAAACTGTATAGTAGCCACTGCAAATAAAATACCAGTGTATCATTTATGTAATTTGATTTGCAGGATCCTTGATTTAGAATACTAAATGTTGCAGTATTTTTACAGTATAAAAATTAGCATAATAAATAATATTTCTAAGTAGTATAGAAATAGTAACCTTGTGACAAATGCTGAAGGTAAATCAAATTACTCATGTTTATATTAATATTTGGCATCCAGAAAAATGAGAAAACTGGTTTGTGCAGCATCTGTTGAATGGGAAGAAATGAAATATGGTGAAGAGATAATGCTAGGTTATTTGTGCGTTCTGAGTAGTTTAAGTATTCTACTAACTTTTAAAAATAAAATTTTGTTGTGCATGAAGACAAAAACTAAAACTCACTAGTTTAGATTTAGAAATACCAAAAACATGCTCATGATAAGCCTGCATGCAAGTATAAATGCATTTATAGTTGATTACCTCCAGGTAGATTCAGTGTGGTTGTTTTCAAGCATTTTGTAAAATGTTATCACTATCATATTCCTTTTGTTTACCCATACACAATACTGTTTTAAGAGCTGGCACCCATTTCTGACAGCTGTATTTGGAAGATTAGTCATTGCTTTAGCTTTCTACATGCTTCATAGTTTAAAAAAAAGGGATGGACAATATTCAAAACAAACAGTTTCAGGGGTTGTTTTAGTAATATTTTTATTTCCATAATTTTTTTTTGTTTGTTTCTTAACTTTTTGCTCTCCTGTTTTCTAGCAACATTCCACAGACTTCAAAATTACCTGCAAAAACTCTGAAAAGAGAAGTGGGTAGACAGTCATTCTCTCATTAGAGCTTGAGGTAGAAATCGCAGAAGAGTGCATTTTATGCACATATTTTAAAATTTAAAAACAGATCCTGTGATTCCCAGTGAAAGAGAAATGGCTAGACATAGTATGTGATTGGTGAGAGTTATCAAAAAGTAATTATGCTTATGGTAGAAGTTGATAATTTCTTTGTAATCTTAATTTTTAAAATTAAAATACTTCACAAAACCAGGCTAAATAAATAATTTCTTAATCCTTTGCTTTCTAATTAATGCACTTCTAAGTAACCATTAAAGCTCTCACATGAATAGCTGGAAGAAGGTCATATTTATATGAAAGAACTGCTCTGTATGGACAGGAGGCAGGTAGTGACACCTTGTGTGCTGTTGCTGTGCCACTCAGACTGTAGAGCTATCAAATCTACTTCAAACTAGAGAATGCAACTCCCAGTCTCTTTTTAGACGGGGAATGGGAAGGATGCGATGTTCTGCCTCTCGCTCTGCCTCCGCTACCTTCCCTGCCTCTTCCAAAACTATTACTCAGTAGTATTGGTGGTAAGGGGAGTTTATTTGATTTTTTAAATATTGGTATTATTAAGAAACTCCAGACTTTGGCAATATCCTTTTAAGCTCCATATGCAGCTGCCTCAGTTCTCATCTGTAACGCTTCACCTCCCCTTCTCCCCTTGTTTTTTTGCATCGTTGTGTTTCCCAGAAATTGGAACTCTTCTGTATTTCTTTGTAAATACACTTCGTGTTGGCTCCTAGATTATTTATGTTAAGCTGAAACTGTAGTATCTATGTAGGGGATGAAGGCAAGGTTTTGAAATTGGAACCTTGCAGTGGAACTGCACATAATACCAATCACATGGAGTCAGTGTTTAATAACACCACCTGAAAGGATTTTTTTTTATTTTAAGAACGGTGGGAACTTCCCCTGCTCAGCTGTGCCCTGGGAAACACACCCTGTTCATTTGGAATAGCTGAGGAGTCACTGGTGGCTGAAGGAGGAGCAGTGCTTTCTGTGGGGCTGGACATTCAAGGGTGTCTTGGCAATAGAAGTGGAACTGCAAAAGACTTCAGGTCATGTGTAGTGATACTTGTGATTGCACTGAAAGGCTGCTCTGTGAAAGGCAATTCTCTTTCTATTTGATTTCTGGTAAAGCCTCAGCCCTGCAAAGTGCATCCACACAGTCAGCCCTAAACTGTACTGAATATCTGAGGGGATTTGCTGCTTTGTGGGGTTACTTGAGAAGTTTTGATAGCAGGATGATAGCCTAGTGCTGTGTGTGGGAGCTTTGCAAATTGCTGTCATTCCTGTGCTCTTGCTTTACTGTCATATCAAGGCCATTGGGGTTCAGTGTGCCAGGATACAGTATTTTTTGTCTCCAGTGCTCCAGATTAGCATGCAACCAGCTCATGATATATATTTCTCTGCAAAAGAATATGTTCCATACCAGGAGTTTCCCTGTCCTGTATATATATGCCCATATGTGTCTGTGTTTATATACTAATTTTCAAAAATTTGGCTTTCAGAGTACTTTGGCTTTTTTTTTTCCACGTAGATTGGCAGATTGGTTATTGGGCAGAATGGTATCCTATCCACACCTGCTGTTTCATGTATCATCCGAAAGATCAAAGCAGCAGGTGGAATTATTCTAACAGCTAGCCACAGTCCTGGGGGACCTGGAGGAGAATTTGGAGTCAAGTTTGAAGTTGCCAATGGAGGTATGGGTTTTTTTTAAAACATTCTACAAAATTGCATCTTGGTATGCTGGAAATATGCTTACAAGGATAACTACCTGTCTGTAACTATGTTTTTCATTTACTCTGTTAAAACTGTGAAGAAATAGGCATATCTACTTCTGTCTCTTTTTTTTTCTTTTTTTAAATTTTATTTTATTTTTAAGAATAGAAGTGTGTTTGCCTACATGGGTTTGAAAAATAGGCAATAAATGTTCATTGAAGCCCTTAGGGTAGCTGTGAGATTTCTATAAACAACAGGCATGCCATCCTGTGTTTACAGTACTTTATGTAGTCTTCCAGTTCACCGTAACTGGTCTGATAGTTTTATAAAGATGCCTATGAGGGAGCTCTGTTTTCCTCATATTTTTGTGTTGCTTGTCCTGGTTTTTACATTAAAGCATGTAATTTCAGAAGTGCTGTGAGCAGTATAACTCATTGTCTTGTGTGGTAGAAAGCAGTTCTTAGGTTTACCTAGGAATTACCTGGTCTTATCCAGGTAGAGAGTTTTACCATTTTACTGCTGCAATTCCAGCAGTGAATAATGGAATTTCTGTATATAGCTGTTGTATTTTTTTCCAAAATTTACAGCTGATACATGTAGGTATGTTATACATTCTGCATGTTTTACATTATAGGTGTGTGTACACTCATAAAACATTATGGTGATGGTTGCTGACACCTCGTATACCTCCCACATGTAGAGAACTTTACATATTAAAAAAAAGAACTGAAAGTACGTTTAAAATGTTTCCTTCCCCATTTTGAAGGTGGGAGACCTTGAGAAGGGGGTGCTTTCTCCCTAGTCCCTTGTTTAATAGAAAAACGTGGATGGTTAAATGAGTGTGATTTTTATAAACAGAATAAGCTTGAATCCCAGAGAGATTAAAGGGTCTGTGTAAGGTCAGCCAGTGAGAACGCCAGGGTCAGAGCACGCATATACCAGAGCCAAACCATTAGATGCATTAGCACTCTTTAAAACACCACATGCATCTAAAATCTGCTTGATAAATGGTTAACAGTTGGTGGGGCAGTCTTTCTAGTGTGCTTTGCCTTTTCAAAGAGAATTCAAAAAGTCTCTTAAGCTTTATGTATGAAACTCTCCTCAAACACAGGTCATAAGGTTCAATTATTTATGTTAATCAGCAGGGTCATAATGAAAAGTAGTTGGTTTAAGTTGCAGCTGAGAAAACGTGGGTTAAGTATTAGGGAAGGCTTTTGAATTAAGACAGTGGTTAGGCACAGCAACAAGCACCTAGGGAAGGTTATTGTTGGTCTGTATTCTTGTTCAGTCTATTTTGCAGATCCAGGTCAAGCAGAAGTGGTTTGCTTCTATAGCTGTAGAACAGAATGTAGAGTGACTCTGTGGTATCTCCTTAGCTGGAAATATCGGTGGACAATACGTCCATTTATCAAGGATAATCTGGAGCTAATGATGTTCTCACCCTTTGGATGGGTTTGGATTAGATGAGTAAGAAGTCATTTTCTAAGAAGAATGAAGAGTTAAGTGGCTGGTTTTTATTGTATTGGTTTGGATCATCTGTTATGCTGTGTCTGAGATAGAAGATACTAATTTATGTGGCAATGCACTGCACAGAGCAGCATTGATAGGAGAATGGGAAGTTCACTCTGAAAAAGCCTTCAAAGACACTTTAGATTAGGAGATAGAACATATAAAAGGGAATAAAGGAAATAATTTTTAGAGTGAAAGGAAATAATTTTTAGAGTGAAAGTGTATCTTTAACATAAGCTATGAAAAGTCAGATAAGCCAGAAAGGACTTTTGTTGGAACTCTGACTCAACCTTTGCACAGCATATGGCATAGTTCATCTAGTAATTTTCTCATCAAGTCTACAACTTGAATTTGGTTGACAGTAAATCTTTGAAAATAAAGCTGTTTTTCAGGCTTTGGCAATGAAGTCAATCCACAAGTAAGATGTGTTTTCTGTTTCTGAATGACATAACCGATCCAGGTTATAATTGCTAATTGTTGAGCAATTAAGGTATTTTGAATTCCAATAAAGATAAATTTCATTCAGGTAGTGGAGGGAAGCTGCAATACAGCATCACTGTGAAACTGGTAGGGCTTCTAAAAACGATATTTTTCCTAAAGAAATAATGCAAAACACCAAGCTATCTGGTCTTCACAGGTTTGCACAAAGATTTACACAAAGTCCTATGAAACACCACAAGACTGCTGCTGAAGAAAAGGCTTTCCTTTAATAGCTACATTGAGATTGCATGCAGAATAAAAAAAAGGCAGTCTTTGATCAATAAGCCCAAACAAATATGACTGTGGTTACCTCATCCTCTCTGCCCCTGGATAATAATTGATTTAAATACTTTATGTGAATCAATGTGTTGTGAGCAATGCAGTGTAATTCCATGTCTTACTTTTTTGAAAAATGTCTTAAACCTGTGTTGTTGTGAAAGAGCAGACCTTAAGACCTTATTTACTGTAGAACTTTTTTTTTATTATTTATTCCATAGTAACTCAAATATATTCAGAAAAATGTTTGCTGTAGCACTCACGTTTAAGATAGGAAACCTTCATTTAAAAGAAATTACCCGCCACATTATTTTCTCTTATAGGACCTGCTCCAGACATGGTTTCAGAAAAAATCTATCAAATCAGCAAAACCTTGGAGGAATATGCAATTTGTCCTGATCTCAGAGTTGATTTATCACGCCTAGGAAGACAAGAATTTGATCTGGAGAACAAATTCAAACCTTTCCGAGGTATCAACATGTGTTATGCATGCTAAATCCATTAAGTCTAAATATTATAATTGTGGCAGAATTATAATGGGTAATTATATAAGCAGAACTTCAGTTCTTCAAGATGCCATACTAAAAGTTATAAAAATAAAGGCAGTATAGAATCGTGGAATGGTTTGAATTGGAAGGTACCTTAAGGATCATCTTGCTCCAGCTCTGGTGTCATGGCCTGGGAGATCTTTCATTTGACTGGGTTGCCCAGAGCTCCATCCAGCCTGGACTTGAACACCTCCAGGGATGGGGCAGCTACAACTTCTCCGGGCAACCTGTGCCAGTGTCTCACCGCCCTCACAGTAGAGAATTTCTTCGTAACATCTATTTTAAGTCTCTTCTCTTTCTGTTTAAAACCCTTCCTGCTTGTGCTACCACTGTTTGCCTGTTTTGAAGGTCTTTGGATAAGCCCCCTTTTAGGTCCTGGAAGGCTGCTGTAGGGTCTCTTTAGAGCCTTCTCTTCTGCAGGCTAAACAACCCCAGGTCTCTCAGCCTGTCCTCATAGGAGTGGTTCTCCATCGCTCTGATGATCTTTGTGGCCCTACATTGGATCTGCTCCAACAGGTCCATGTCTTTCTGTACTGAGAACCCCAGAGCTGGATGCAGGTGGGGTCTCACCAGAGCAGAATAGAGGGGCAGAATTCCCCTGAGGCTCTCAGTTTATTCATTCTTTACTCACACTTTCTGAAAAGTTGTGGAATTTGTAAGGTGCTATACATCCAGTGACTGCAAATGTAAAGGGATTGCTTAAGCACATGTTTAATTTTAAGCATGTGAATACTTTTATGTTTACATTTGATTTAAAATTGTATAACACAGCTGTTTTCTTGAAGGAGTGAAAAACAAGGCATCCTGACATGTATTTCAAATTTAATATATATTTCCTATATTTCAAATACTGTAAAACTTCATGTGGCCTCAAGAACTTTTGTGCATTCCCAATGCCCTAGAATTAAAGCCATTTTGTTTTCCACCCAAGCTTCACATTTCTAGACAATTTACATTTTGAGCAATAAGGTTTTTCATTTAAAAAAGCCTTTAAATTATGGATTCGCTGGAGTTTTTTATTTTATTTTATTTTCTTGAAAAGAACGTTTGGCTTTTTTAGGCAAACAAAAACCAAAGAGAATTCCAGCACCATTGTGGAATCATAGAATTTCTACAGTATTAAATTTTGCTTTTAAACCTTTTTACTCTCTCAAAATAGTACTTTTCTAAATAACAATGAGACACCCTTTCCCCCCATACATGTATAAAAGTGCGTACAAATAGTTGCAATTTTTCTGTATCTTTTTCTAAGAAAAAATCATTTCCCAATCACATCTTCCAAGAATATATCAACCTGAGATGGTAGAGCTACCGGGGAATGCTACTGAAACAATGTAATTGGCCTGTAAGTGCATGAATAACTACAGTTTACACGGATTTGAATGCAGATTGAAAGTGCAAAAAGAATGAAAGTGATTTTTAAAGTAGTTTAAGATACTATCTGATGTATTTAAAACTTCTCCTTTTTCAGTTGTATGAACTAACTACTGTGAATCAAGGCCACAGAGGTGTTGAAACAACTGAAGTTGTATTTGGCAGGAGTTAAAATAATTTTTAGACTTTAATCCTACATGTACTTTGTCTTCACATGTGAGAGCAGCTCCACTGGAGCTGCCACATTTGTTCCTATGTGTAAAGCTTAGAGTCTACTAAAATGCTGTTAGGAGCAGGGCATAGAAGATATGAAATAATATAATCTTGGTGAATATTCAAGATTTTCATTGTATACTGTAAAACTGACTCTTTTCCAAATACGTTTTATGGATTGTTTTTCAGCCTTGAGAACATTTTTTTGTTCCTTCAAGAATATTGTCACAACCTATTCTAAGTGTTTTCCTCAAGCTCAAAAAATGTCTGTGGCATTTTCATGTTACTCTAAAAAAGAGCATTAGTGTGAGGTCAGTGTTTCTGAGCAAAATTGGATGAGATTCTAAGTAATAATTTAACTTAATAGTAAAATGTTTCGAGATACTAATTTAACCAGATGAAAAGACATTTGTATAACATACGCTTTTTCATTTAATCAGGAAAAATAGTTAATTCCAAGATGACTGAGAAGCATGGCTTTTGACAGTTATTTGGTAACTGCTTTAATTATGACATTTATTTTCATTAATTCATTTCTGTTTAATGCTTTATATTGAAAAGAACTAGAAAAACTGTAGTGCTGTGCTTTTATGAATTTATATTTCAAGTTATCAAAGCCTTAGCAAAAAACCAGATGTTGTATCTGAGCCTTACTTTCCTAAATCAGTGAGATCTACAGTGCAAAAATATAGTTGTCCATCTACAACAGACTGAACACAGGTATTCTGGGAGCCATAATTTAGAATAATAGGCTGTATGTCTTTCTTCATGGAATGGTGGAGATAGATACTGCTGTCATATATAAGAATAGAACCTCTGGTGTCAACTTGCCATGGACATCTTTGTCCTCTGAGAATAAAACTATTTAGCTTGCAAAGTTTTTCAGGGGTTGCATGAATGACATGTAAAGAGTTTGCTTTGATATAATGTATGGTCGTTAATGTCTTCAGTGAAATAGGAGCCATCATCTTACATTATCTCTGCAGTCTTTTAGCGGGCAACACTGTTGATCTTCTCAAGGCTTCAAGCTCGATGGTAGCCATGCTGAAGGCAGAGGGAGCCTTTGACTTTTCTGCTGTGGTCTTCAAAGCAAAGCCATATCATGTAGGGGTTGTGTGCTCTGTCTTTAGTTGAGTTGGGTGGAAGAGAGCTGGAAGAGATAACTTCGCTTGTGTGAACTTGTAGTCACTTTTCTTCTGTGTGATTTTTCTAGTGGAAATTGTGGATTCTGTGGAAATCTACCTCAATCTCCTTCGAAGTATTTTTGACTTCAGTGCTATCAGAAATTTGCTGACCGGACCCAATCAGATTAAAATAAGGATTGATGCCATGAATGGAGGTATGAACTTAAGTGCTAACAGGACAGAATTGTAGGTACACTGAAATAACTTCCCAGTAAAAGTCCTACACTGCAATGGTTTCCCAATAACAGTACACCTTATAAAAGTCAGACTTCTATGTAAAGTTAAGGGTAATAAGAAAGGATTTAAACCTTATGCTACCAAAAAAGGCGATCTTAACAATGGGTTATATCTCTTACTAGGCACAGAGATTTATCTTACTTGATAAATAAGTAAAAGCATACATGTCTAATAAAAGTTTTCTTTCTGCATGTGGAAGCAAGCCAGATGAGGTAAGCTTGCCACTACAAGGTCATGAAGTATGTTGCAGTGTCAGTGACTGAGAAGGTTACATGGCAGTCTCCACTAAAAGGAAATTCTAAATGGTATAAAACTAGTTGAGCCTGAATAAATAAATTAAAGAGTTAGCTGAGACCTCTATATCACTAATATTAAAAGCAAACACATTTCAGTGTACTGTGAACAAGCTGAAAGTGTCACAGAAGACAGCAAGGGGACCAATGGTGTTCTGTTATTAAAAAATACAAACTGTGTCACTTGGGGAAACACAGATCAGGATGAGATATGGTTTAGGTTACATTATGAAAATATAAATAAAGATTTCTACAGATAGTGAGCTGAAGGATAGGAGTGTAAAGTAAGACTGTTCAACATTATCTTACGGAAAACAGATTACATAAGGCAAACCAAGTTTCATTCTTTAATGGGATTACAAAAACAGACCAATAAAGGGAGCTGGATAGACTTAGAAAACTTCTGTAAAGCATTTTATCTAGTACAGTGTGATAGTCACTGTTCAAAATATCCTAGTGAGTTCCCAGTCAGTGTGAAGACACAGTTCGTTTTGGCCAAGGATTACAGTCTGCATCCAATCAGTGTGAACACCCAGTTTTGCCAGGCTGTGTCGAAAGGGTAGATGGTGTCCTTGAGCAAGGCAGAGGGATCAGTGAGGAAGGCACTGCCTCTTGTCAATTAAAATACTGGAGAGAATGTTGCTAAAATACCTTACAGAGCTCTCGCGTCCAGCTCTGTTACTGAGTGTAAAGAATTTTTGCATGTTGTCAAAAAGATGCATAGTCTGTCTTAGGGTTAGAAAAACTGATGCATCACACAAGCATTTTAAAGGACTGAGTTTTTTTACTTTGTTTACAAGGTGATAGAGAATTGGCTTTATGATTTTGCATCTTGGTGGAGAAATACCCATACTATAATATAAAGTACAGGAAGATTAAGTGTATACAGGAATATTTCTTTGTACAACAAAGAAAGAGTTTTGGGGGTTTTGTTTTCTGCAGAAAAAATACTTTTCAGTCTTCTGTTCTGAAAATTACCAGGAAGAATCAATACAGAGAGAAGTTGAATCCAGGCAAATTCGGATTGAAATGTTGCTCACATGTTTATGTGTTACAGTGAATAACCATTGGAGCGACCTATCAAAAATATTTGGGGTTTGCCCTTCTCTTGATGGCATCTGATCAAAAGACTTTCTGGATGAGACACATTAGCCAAAAGTGAGCCACTAGCCACAATATAGTGAACATTACAGAGGACCACATATGTATGTTGACAGACTGTCTTCTGAAATTTATTTTAGATCTGCACCCCTGGAATATATTATTGTGCTTGTACACATTGGTAGTTTAACATTGGCAGAAAAACGAGTAATTTGCCAGGAGTCTACTTTAGATAAGAACCTGAATCATGGTATATTTTACAGCATTAACATCTATATTTTCGTGAAAATAAGTTTCTTACATAGTTTTGGCTCGGGTCACAGCTGCTCCAATTGGCAAAATTTGGGAGTAAGGTAGGAGAAAGAGAGAGCAGTCACTCCTGCATTTTTTACCTCTGAGTGACCTGCTCACACCTGCATCAAGGATGAAGAGTGCTCAGGTAATGACTGTTTAGTCACCAAATATGTATAATTATGGTGTATAACAGCATGGGGTCATAGTTGGCCATATATTTAACAAAATAAAGAAGTATTTTGGAGTTAGTTTTGAGAAAGTTTTAATTTATTATCTACATTGTAGCAACTAAAATGTAGTGAGATTCTTTGGTGGACAAATCTATTGCAATTTTCACATGAATTGGCATGTTAAGGTAGGTGTATTTGCCATTTGCATTCCCCTACTCTTCACTTTCCTTGCCATTACATGTTTTAGACACGTATAATAGCATTTTCTTTTTATTCTAGTGAGAAGAACTCCTTTGTTCACATGATGAGTTCTTTACTTAATAGTGGGTAAAAAACCCCTGCATCTTTCACCATTCACTGATTACCTTTTCACTTCCAGTAGTGGGGAACTGTGATTTTCATACTGAATTGATTATTTTCATACTGACTAATTTTTTACTATGAGGAGAATCACACAGTCCTCTGTGAAATAATAGTTCGGGGATTGTTGCAAGAACAGATGTATAGAATTACTGAAAGTGTGTTTTGTATCAAATCTCCACAGTGCTGTGAAAAATTTGAACGTCAAGCATAAGCTTTTGTGATTGCATGGCAGATTTCTGTTTTCACAGTTATGGGACCTTATGTGAGAAGAATCTTGTGTGATGAATTGGGAGCTCCTGCAAATTCTGCCATAAACTGTGTTCCTCTGGAGGATTTTGGTGGACAGCCTCCTGATCCAAATTTAACATATGCAGCTGCGTTGCTGGAGGCTATGAAGGGTGGCGAGTATGGGTTTGGAGCCGCTTTTGATGCTGATGGAGTAAGTATTTAGATCTGTCTTGAGGTTCATGATAGTTGTTGTTTTGTCTGAGGTCAGATATGGGACGTGTAAGTATAATTTATTTGCCTTTCAGCAACCCGTTGAAGCTGAAAGTGGTATTATTTTCAGGTGCAGATGGTAACATTTGCAACCCATAAATCAGACACATATGTTGTAATTTGTCTCTGCAGAAAAGTGCAAATCAAGCAGTGTTTGAAAGCAGAATGAAAATTATTTAAATAATCAGGCTGGCTTTGTCTTGTACTGGTGTAACACTTTTTTCCCTAGTCAGGAGCAGACAGCATATAGATAATACAGACTTGCACAACAAACAGTTGCAATGTTAAGTCCTTTTTGGTTAGCATCATAAATTAAGGGATTTTTAGCTAAATAAAGGTGTTTATTTTGACTTTTTAATGTCATATTATCAGCATTATAAAAAGCAGTAATTACAGAAGCAAGTTTCTGCCGTGACAAGGTGGGAGGATGAAAAGGTTCTGAAGAACACAAGCTGTTTTCTGTTCTCAGTAAACACAAAACACTCTCCTACTCCCATAGTAGTGTGTCATTGGCAAAAAGACTCTCCTATACAAGCATTCTCTTGGCAGAAACAGAGATACAAAGGTGACGTGTAGGAGGCAGAAGCTAGAAACTGATCTGGGGCTTCAATCTGCAATGCAGGAGGGAGTGTTGGTGTGATAGTGAGATTATAAACCTCTCAGGATGATGCCAGTAAATTTTTCTGCCCAAAGAGGGATGTGAGTAACCCAAAGCCTGTCCTTTTTCTGTCTGCCTTCAGTGGATCTAGGAAAACAAATTATGTCTCCTCAATACATGGAGTTTAGGATGCTATTTTGAATTTCTTTTCTTCTCCAGGACCGCTACATGATCCTTGGCCAAAATGGTTTCTTTGTTAATGCATCAGATTCGCTGGCTATAATTGCTGCCAATCTGTCTTGCATTCCATACTTTTGTCAGATGAGTGTCCGAGGATTTGGCAGAAGCATGCCTACCAGCACAGCTCTGGACAAGTAAGATGAAATATTTGTTTGTATCACCTTGGTCATTACATTAGTTATCTCTACTTTCTATTACATAGCAATTCCAAAATTGTGAAGTCTTTTGATAAGAGCTTCTAATTTTCACAGTCTTTATGTGCTTTATTTTTTAATCTGGTTTTGACAAGATTTTGATTTTACCTAGATGAATTTTTCCCATCCTTACTTGCATTAAAAGAGTTTAATTCAGTCTGGAAAAGAAATAAATAGGTAGGTTTAATGTACAAATATTTGACTGGTAATTCCTTTTCCAAAAAGCTTTACTCTTTTTATTAGTAAATAATGGTTTACAGCCTAATCTGGCAGCCCTTTTTATGAAAGTCATGGAAGTTTAAAACAGATAAAGTAATAATGCAGTACTAAACAAGTATTCAAAAAACTGAAACCCTCCTCTTATTACAAACTGCTGAAATATACCATCTATTACACTATAAAATGTCCCAAAAGAGATTGCAGGCAGTTGAAAAATCCATTCCCAGTTTCAAGACATATTACAAATATATCTAAAACTGTTCCTGACAAATCCAATCTGCTCTTTAAAGATTTGCTGGATAAGCATCTTGTGTTAGCAGCTGAATTTTGAACAAGTTTCATCCAGACCTAAATTTTCCGTAAATATCAAGATAAGATGATTAAATATTATTGTGTTAATATATTCTGTATGGAAAAAGCATTGGCTAAATCAATTGTGTCTCAGTGTTCATCTGGCTGCATAGCTGTACTAAGACAAGAGTGGTCTGCTGCTCCACTTTAATGTGTCTAATCAGGAAACAATAATTTTAAAGTGAAATATAGCTTGTGTGAAAAGGTTGATTGCTCTATCTACAGTTTGCCTATTCAGGAAGTTTTGAAAAGTTACTAAATTCAGAGCTTGCAGCTTCCTCTAATGTTTGACGAAATCTTCAGGAAAATATTCCTTACTTGTGATAGGTAGTCTAATTTAAGGAAATACTGTTAGGCCAGTGTTCATTGTATTTTATTTATTCTGTTCAGCAGTCCAATAATCTCATCATCATTATATTGAAATACAATATAAAATAAGTAGAGTTTATTCTGCATATAAATACCGTATCTGCATTGCAGTAAGAACTGAAGGAACAGTGACATTTAAGTATATTTGTCTGTCTTCTTTTCATAAAGTTTGATAAATATGTCAGACAGCATGAACTCAAGTCCCCTTCAATAACACTGTGACTGTTTGAATTGTATTCTTTGCAAAGTTTACTTGACCTTCTGGCGCAGAGATTGTCTCATGGTGATTGCTGCCTTATTTAGTTTTGTGGAGCTAAGCCTGGTTATTAAATAAAACTGAGCAACTGATAATGATGGAAGGATGTAAATATTTTCCCCTCCATTCTTACAAATATTTATTGTTACGAAATTTTCAGTCTGTATCCAGGACACTTGATTTATTTATTTTTTATTTTGTTTTGTAGTTCTCTTTGTTTTCGCAAAGACCTGCAAGTTACATGCTGTGATGTTGTTCCATGTAGATCATGCAGTTTTCACACAGATTATCTAGTTCCAACCCTTGTGCCTGGGCAGGGACGCCTCCACTAGTTGTGCAACTTGGGCACTGTGGCTGGGACACTTGCTGTTGAAGACTGAAGCAAAACTGCCGCTGAGTCCTCAGCCTTCTTCATGTCCTGGGGAACTAGGTCTCCTGTTTCTTTCTGGATGCAGTGCACATATTTTCTTGTCTTTCTTTTACCACCAGCATACCTCCAGAAACTATTCTTGCCACTTTTGACATCCCTGGCCAGATGTAATTCTGTCAGGGCTTTAGCTTTCCTAGCCTTCTCCCCATCTAATCTGACAATTCATCTGTATTCCTGCAGATGTCCCTGCTTCTACCATCTGTAGGCTTTCTTCTTTTGTTTAAGTTTGACCAGGAACAAGTTGTTCATTCATGCAGGCCTCCTGGTGTTTTGCATGACTTCCTCTTTGGTGGGATGCATCTCTGTCAAGCTTGGAGGAGATGATCCTTGAATGTTACCCAGCTTTCTTGGGCCCTTCTTTCCTCCTGGGCTTTATCTCATGGTACTCTATCAAGCAGATCCTTGAAGAGGCCAAAGGCTGCTCTCCTGAAGTCCAGGGTAGTGAGTTTGCTCTGTGCTCTCCTCACTGCCCTGAGGATCTTGCATTCCACCATTTCACGCTCACAGCAGTTCGCATTCCCCACCAGCCCCTCCTTGTTGGTGGGATGAAGGTTCAGCATAGGGTGCCTCTTTGTTGGCACCTCTGTCACTTGGAGAAGATGATGTTCATCCATGCACTCCAGGAACTTCCTGGGTTGCTAGTGGCCTGCTATGTTGTCACGTCAGCAGCTATCAGGGTGACTGAAACCCCCGCAGGAGCACCAGGGCTTGTAATATGAGCCTACTTCTGTCTGTTTGTAGAGAGCTTCCACCATTTCGTCTTCTGGGTCATGTGGCCTGTGGCAGACCCTCACTCCTGTCCCTGCTGTGCCTTTAATCCTGACCCATAAGCTCTCCGTAGCTCGTCATCTTCCCTGGGTGGGTGTATGTCGGCTGACTACATGGACTGGAACGCTGTAAAAAGTATCATGAATACCTTTCTTGGAGTTTTACTGCATGAATTACTGAACCTTCAGGTATTCCAGAATTCCCAGGGAAACCCCCCATAAGAAAGTGATGAACTTCAGGAAAGATGGCTGGCTTTAAGATACATTTTTCAATAAAATTGTAGAATATCATTGTCTGAAATCCATTGTATTGCTTGAAGGAGAGGCTGGTGGTTCTCAGTGTAGGTTTCATGTTGAAGTGAATTCCAGTTTCATGTGTCTGTAAACATAAGGAAAAGTTCCGCAAGTGTCAAGGACATCTCACAGTGGGACAGTGGTGTAAAAGAATATATGTAAGGCATTAATGATTCCTGTAACCTACTCTGTTTGCATAATTTTCCAAAACTGTTTGGTTTTTGCACTCTTTGCAACTACTAAATACTTAAACCAGTGTGGGCTCTTCACCACCTGCATTTTCTGTCAGAACATATCCACTTGCTCCACCATTGTTCTCTCCATGGTCTGCAGGGTAAACTCTGCTCCAGCACATGGAGCATCTTTGCCTCCTCCTGTCTGACCTTGGTGTTCCCAGGGCTGTTTCTTCCTCAGTCTCCACTTCTGGACAGCTTTTTGCCCTTAGAAAGCATGTTTTCCCAGAAGGGGGAGCATCTTGGCTGCTAGGCTCATCTATGCGCACCTGGGTCTGTTGGACCTGACTGGAGCTGGCTGTGTCTGGCATGGAGCAGCCAGGGTGTCTTCTCATAGAGGCCACCCCTGCAGCCCCCCACTAACAAACCCTGCCGTATATACCCAGTACAACTTCTAAACCAAATCTTAAATAGTGAAATATCACTCTCATATCTGTCGTTCAAATTGTGTTTATTCTCTTTGAGGTAGTCAATGTGTAGCAGATCTTCATAAATTCAGAGATTAAGCGATAAACTTTGTTCATATTCATACCAGTCTACATCCATGGGTTTCTTAGACATATCCCATATACCCTGGTAGGTTTAATCTTAAGTATGACAGATTGAGTTAGTAATAATTTGGCATTTAATGCATGATTAGTACCATTCAGTTCCATGGAAATAGTTGTTTAAAAGTACTTTGAAAAGTCTATTTTGTTAGTGAATGAGAAGAAATAAAGAAAGGAAAAGGACTTTGAGGGCAACTGTTACCTACAGTGTAACATGTAATCGTAACAAGAGAGGGAAAGCATACTTAATAAACAGAGTACCTAAAAATTCTGCTGTGCTGTTGTGTGCTGATATTTCATATTTTTGTATTTTGTTCTAACTATAGGAATAGAGAAACTGCATTAAAATAAAGAGGATTGAAAAGGACACAGCAACAATTTTAATAGCAGATGCAGTAGAATGACAGAAATAGTACCTAGGAAGTGAAAATAAGCTTATATTTTACTTATTAGTCTTCTTGAAGAAGTTAGGAAGTCCTAACTTTAAGCACACCTAACTAGGATTTAATAACACAGTCACTACTCCATGGGAGACTAAAACAATTGGAAATCTTTTCCCAACAGATATTACAAGACTAGAGAAACAGAGATAATGGTGGTTAAAAGTATCTTGTTTGTGAACATCCCTTCATGGTTTTTTTTGAGAGAGAGCTGAATTCTGCTAGAAGTGCTTTTGTATTTGTTGATGTCATCACAATGTCTCTGGGATAACAGTTTTTTGGTCATGAGAGTCCTACTATTATCTGAATGGTGTAATTTGGTTTGTGTTTACAGAGTTATTGGTACTGCAGTGTACTCAACTGGCTCTTTTGGCCTGCTTCTAAACCATGGTAATAAGAGTAGCTTCCTCTGGGGAAACTGGATCAATCCCTGTCCACTACAGTCTTGACACAGAGGTCTTTCCTGAGGTCTGTGCTAGAGAGCAAATGAAAACCACCTCTTTGTATGGTGTTTCCATATTGTGTGGCCACAGTTTAGCCTAAATAATTGAACTAGAGCTTTTCCTTAGCTGTATTAAAGGAAAAATTCATGCACAGTGATCTAAAGAAAGGAGTTAGAAAATATGTTCCTTTTTCACTTGTGTGCATGGTGTGTTGCCTAAGACATTTTAAAAGGGCGTTATTAAACTTAAATAGAAGGAGGCAATAAGCCAAAGGACTCTAAATGTTGCTTAGGAATATGGCATTAAAAAATGGAGCAGTGGATTACAAGAGAATTCATTCAAAATATATAACATTTGCATGTGTTTGCTTGAAGTGACTGCTGGAATATACTAGTATGTACTGTAGGGAGAGGATAACACTTGGCAGGAAACATCTGCTTTAATATGCTCCAACATCAACAAGATTGTGGCATTATGTCTCCAGACTTCAATTCTCTGGCAGTATGTACCCTTAGGCTGGTGTTCTTTTTCATTTGGGGAAGGTGAACCTGTGTTCCCTGTTCAAAAAACTATTCCTGTTTCATATCCTTGTATTCTGATTTATCTGATGCCTGCATAACAGGAAAGGAAATGAAATACTGAGATGTTAGCTAACAGTGCACAAAATGAGAATCACAAGGGTAAGTAAAAATTGTTTCTGTAGGAAATATGAAGCTGAGTGTGTGTGTAAATAGCAGTCAAGATGGTACTGAAGAAAAGGGTTTTTGAGAGAATACTACTGTGACTGCCATCATCTACATCATCTACAGCAAGATTCTTTCAACAGCATGTAGGTGCTTTGATTACACTTAGCCTGGGCAAAGCTAAGCACATTACTGTGTTGCACCATGCCACTTTACGTCTGGGAGCCCACTTTCAATGCAGCTTTGACACATCAGTGTTCTGTTTGCTGATTATTGGTCATTTAGAGACAGTTTTCAAGGCGGGCTGCAGTGACAATGAATGTTCTGACTAAAGAAACATCCTGATGTGTTGAAGAGCAGAGATACGATGAGCTCTAACCAATCTGTCTTGGGTGCAGGAAGGAGGCTGACCCTGGCAGCAAGAAACATTGCTGGTTTTGAGTGTGGTCCATTTTGTCTGAAGCACATCATGAAGCTTTGCTTAGATCACATAAACATTAGGTTGAAAAAGACCTGTAAGGTCACGAAGTCTAACACTTCTCCCAGTCTTCCTGTTCTTGTTCATGTTCCTTTTCCTACTCCTCCTCCCCCCTCCTTCCTTCTCGCCCTCTTTTTCTTACAGCTTTTATTTGTTCTCTTCTTTTGCTAAACACATATTTCATTTTTAACTATCTTTGTTCTCTGTTTCACCTTTCACATTCCCATGTTCTTCCCCTGTTCCTCTTTCACACTTCCTTTCCATTCAGTGTCTCCTTCTTTTCTTTGAATGTATACCTCAGATATGGAGAAGAGCACACCACATTCCACTTGTGCCTTTGTCATTATTTAGTTGAATTGTAAAGATAGAAATCCTGCATGGATTTTTTGTCTGTCTTTTGTTGTGCATTTCTTCTGTGTTGTTGATCATCTGAAAAAGTTTGTGCCAGAAGCAGGATAGGCACTGTGTGTTTCTTTTTCTCTACATGGACATCCTTTACTGTTGAGTTTATGGGATTTTTTCAACATAAAGGCTTCTCTGAGCCATAAATATGTCTTTCTACATGGTTGATACTGCATTCACACTGTGACTGTAATTTGTTCAAGTTATGCCAGTCATGACCTTACTCTTTTTATCTTTCTTCAGCAAGATAATTCAGTCTCACTCCCTCTTATCTGAAATAGGCTTACTGTGATTTTTTTAAGACACCTCTGTCAGATAGAGTCCATGTCACATAAGGGCAGTTTTTCAATTAGATAGAGAAGAAGGACAATTTGTGTTCTGGAATGCTGCAGAAGGACAACTACCTAAAACCTTCCTGAATGTAATTTAATGTGTTTGAAACATAATGTGAAGTTGTGGAGCACTGTGATAGGAAGGATCTTCAAGATTCGTAACTTTTAAAATAACATTGCAACATTAAAAGTGTCCAAATATGTCCTCTGTATACCTGTATAGTTAGTAAAGAATGGTAGGTTTTTTTCTGTATCTGATTTCAAATACGTTCTACAGCTAAATATTTATTTGCACAGGTATGATATGTTTGGTGAAGACTTGTGGAGGAAAACCCAACTATCATTACAAGGCACTGATGTTCTTTCTTTAGCTGTGCCTCTTATTTCTACAATGTGCTTGTAATTGAGCTGCTCTCCTGTAATCCATTAATGTTTTTTATGTAGTGGAGGTTATTTATCATTGCAAATATTTTCAAGGATATCCTTAAGGAATTGTCTTGGTCTTTATGTTTTCTTTGATGCTGGATTTGGTATGTTTTAATACAATGTGGAATATTTGACTGTTGAGAGCCCACCATCTGCTTCACTATCCAGTGTTTCATTATCCTAGCCTGCACTGAAGAAAACATGCTTTAGTCATGATAGGCTACATTTTGATGTGTATGGGGTAAATATTTATTCTCAACACTTTACAGGACAACAGCAGCTGGATACTTAAAACACTTTTTCTGTGAAAGATGAGAATGAGCATACATCAATGTATTGCATGCTATTGACATTTACAGGAAAGAATTAATCTTGTGTTCTTCAGTGGCTGCTCGTGAAAAAAAGGACAGAAAACATGTTGGTGTCCTGTCCTGTGAAATACCAGTAGAATATTGATATTTCAATCATATCTGAGTACCTGTGTAGTCCTTTATGGGTGAATGGCAAGACGGGCTAAGCTGTCCCATGTGTTGCCTTCTTTTACATGGCACACAGCTTAGCTTTTGGGTCTTAGAGGGATTCCCTGGCCAGTTCTGGGCCCGAAGGCACATTCCCTACTGAGGATGGCAGGCTGCAGAGCAGCCTTACACAGCTCTTACTCTCATACAAAGGTAGTTGGATTCTGGCTTGGAGTGGACTGCTATAGCTGCTTAGCTCAAAATGAGCAGGTTCATTTGCTGTGCAGTGTGAAGCTTGCAGGACTGAGTACATAAAGGTTTATTAAAAGTTTTTTCCATGTAAGAAGAAAAAATGAGTTGAAAACTATGCACTGCTCTATTTCCAGCTTAGTTTTTGACTGAGAATGAGGTTGGTTTGTCAACCAAAGTTAAGAGAGAATGAGATTTGGTGCTTGGTGGGAAATAAATTTATTTTATAACCTTAATTGACTATTGTATTTGTCGTTCTCACAAACAAACAGACTTTTGTCTAGGCTTAATGTGCCGTATCTGAAAAACTACCTGAGAAAAGCAAACATTTTGCAAAATGCCTCAAGCAGGCCATGCACTGTGCCATAGATTGATGTTGGGTAACAGAAAGTCCACAGTTTTCTTAGTGCTGCATCTGTGTTATATCTCAAAAAGTATACAGCTATGAATAAATGGCAGGAATTCCCACAAATGTCCTGGTAAAAAGTCTGAAAGTGTTTTAATTAAAACAATCTGAGGAATTTTGCAGCAAGTCAGTTACGAAAGACTTTGTGACTACCTAAAGGCCCCTTTTCTTTCAAAGTTTTACTCAGTCTTATTATGTGCTTCAGCTTCGAAAGGCTTCCCAGCAGATTATCATGTCTGAACATATTTTGCCCTGGCTGGACAGCACAGCTGGTATCAATGCAAGAGCAATCTCTCCCATCAAAGGATCTTTTGTCAATGGGTGACCTTCATGGAGAAGGCTTCCTGCTGATTTGAAAGAAAACTTTTCTGGCACAGTATTTCAAAACAATATGTTTAAAATTCTACTTCTAATGTGTATTAAAAGTATAATCTTCTTGGGTTGTTTACAACAAATGAAGAGGACAGTAAATTGTTCTTTAAATTCTGTGTATTTTGAAGACAATCACTGTAAGACTGTGGCAGAGCCAGGGTACTTAATATTATTTGAAGAAGTTTAAGAGTCCTGTTATAATAGATCTTACTCTAAAATTGTTGAATTGTTATATTAATTTTGAAGGAGAAGGAACGTTGTTTCATGTTTCCTTTTGTGGGAAAATGAAAGAGGCCTAAAATCTTTCCAACATCAACAATTCTTTGATTTTACAGTAACAGTCTATATCTATAGCATATTATAGTTTCTTCTTCTTTCTCTATTTTTTCTATGAGCTCTATCATACAGTTGTAAAACTTTCTTGCTTTGCCTTCCCAGCCAAGTCTTACAACCAAACAGAGCACTTACTAGTTTTCGGTCTCTAAAATCTACAGAACAATTTGCAAGACAGAGAAAGGAAAACTAGTGTAAGGCAGGCAATGCAAATCTAAATGGCATCATTAGGAAGATACTAGAATAAATCACATCTAATCAACCTGATTTTCTGCCTGATAAAATGATGGAATCTGTTGATATGGTTAAGATAGCAGATATCATTTGTTGCCATTTTAGCAAGGCTTTTGAAATTGTCCCACATTATTCTTGTATCCAGCTGAAATATTGCGATTTGGATGGGTAGACAACTAGATAGGTAAAAGTCTGGTTTGATGCCCAGACTCATGGGCAATTGGTTAACAAACTGGTAGAAAGTGGGATACTGCAGGGGTCTGTTCTGTGACCTGTCCTGTTTAACATCTTTCTCAGTGGTCTGAAGGGGGAGATGGAGGATGAGGACAGTCAAACCAAGTTTGTAGATGACACCAAACTGTGTATGTGGGTACCTGTTGGTGTGCTGGAGAGCAGAGCCACCAGTCACAGAATCATCAAGGCTGGAAGAGACCTACAAGACTAACCAGTCCAACTGCTCACATAGCACTGCCATGGTCTCCCCTAAACCACTGAACCACAGCACCAGCTCCAGATGCCTCTTGAACATATCCACAGATAGTGACTCCACCACCTCTGTGAGCAACCTGTTTCAGTGAATGACCACCCTAACAGTGGGGAAAAAAATTTTCCAGTGTCTAATCTGAATATCCCCTATCTTAGCTTAAGACCATTTCTTTTGTGCTCTCACTGTAGACACAGCAGAAGAGACCAACCCCAACCAAATACCAACCTCCTTGCAGAGAAGTTGCAGAGAGTAGTTAGGTCTCCCCTGAGCCTCTTCTTTCATAGACTAAACAAACCCGTATCCCTCAGACATTCCTCATGTGACATGTTTACTAGATCCTTCATGAGCCTCGTTGCCCTTCTCTGGACATGTTCCAGAACCTCAAACTCCTTTTTGAAGTGAGGGGCCCAAAAATGAATGCAGAGCTAGGTGCAGCCTCACCAGTGCTGAGTACAGGAGGATGATCTCTGCCCTGGTCCTGCTGCCCACACTGTTTTTGATATAGTCAGGGAACCTGGACAAGCTGGCAGGAATGGATGGCAAAGACCTAATGAAATTCAGCAAGGACAAATCATGAATCCTGCTGTTAGAAGGGCAGAGCTCTACAGTGATGCAGGCTGGAGTAGAGGAACTGAGGAGCAGCTCTGCAGAGACAGCCCAGCATCGTGGGGGATAGTTGTCTGAGCAGTTGTGTGCCCTGGAATCAGAAGAAGCCAGTGACATCCTGGGCTGTACCAATAACAGTGTGGTGCAGAGAGTGGAAGAAGTGTTTATTCTCTGCTTACTGTGTGTGAAACCACTTCCAGATACTGTGTTTGGTTTGGGGATCCCCGCTATAGGAAAGACATCAGTAAACTGGAGTGATTTCAGTGTAGGATCACCAACACAGATGGGGGCTGGAGCACAAGCCCAAAGAGGAAAGGCTGGGGAACTGGCTTTGTTCAGCCTGGAGGATGATGGTTTCTCTGGTGGTACCTAACAGGAGCTGCCTATACTTGTTGAGTGACTGTCGAGAAGCTGGAGCCAGGCATCTCACAGCTGTGCATGGTGGAAGAACATGAGGCAAAGGAATTTGAAAGAAGGAAGTTAAGTGTCCAACTAGTTAAAGCCATGAGCAACCTCATCTTACCTCATAGTCAGGATGTTGGACTAGAGACCTTCCATGGTCACTTCCAATCTAAATTATTTTATAATACTGTGTCCCTGTGAAGAGACCTTTTCTGAAAAGTCCTTATACCACCAAGTTTGTTGAGCCTGCCTGCACTCTTGTACTCTTGTAGTTACTGTGTAGCAGCAAGGGGATGTGTAGAAAACTTTCATGTTGCCTTAAATTATTTATTTTTTAGTTTTCTTCTAAACCAAGGAATTGTCTGTCTGGAGCAACTGCACTGTTTCTATCCTCATCATTTTCTGAGCTATCCTGCTGACTCTGCCTGAGAAAATGGAAGTAGTATTATAGTACTTGGGAGGGGAAGAAGCAGCTGTGGGGGCATCCAGTAACTTCTGATATGTACCTAAAGCCATTTTTTCTCTGTTATTCAGATAATTCAGGGTACTGATAACCCAATTTGAATTGCTGTCAATAGTTTTGTAACACATGTAGTGGTTGTATTCACATTTGGTTTGCATATTCATCAATGAGCATAGGCACAGTGAACCAGCTGACCTCACTGTAGTAAGCGTGGAAGAGCTAATGAATATGAAATGTGTACTCCTGAGTTAATGGAGAGTATTTTCCCCCTGCTTAGTTCATAGGATTATTGCATTTCCTAAAAAAGACCATGGGTCTTGCCAGTCTTTAGTTATGACATTACTGAGCTTCACCTCCCTAAGTATCTGCAGAAGAATCTAAGGAGAATACCTCTTTATTACACCTTATAATTTGTTATGTCACTTTTCTGGTATAATAAAATCTTCTTGACAATTTCTGTAGAATTAGAGAACTTACAAAGCATTTCCATCTTGCCTTCATGGACTGTTTTATTGCTGAAAAACCCATGGGTTCTGTATGCAGCAGTGACTGTACAGGACTTGAGACTAGAACAGAAAAAGTCCCTGTTTAAGGGTAGGGAGGTGGGAAGGCTTTAAGTACTGGTTTTTCCTTGTTCATGCTTTGAGGTTTTTTTTTTTTATTTTCTATCGTTCGCATGCATTACAGATCCTTCTGATATTCCATTGTTGCACTAAATATGAAGTTTTTGCCAAATCCTTAATGCAATGAGGTCCACTACTGAAATTCATTTAGGTCATTTTATGCTTGGGTGTGTCTCATATTGTTAGGTAGGTTTCATTTTCCAGGGACCAGCTTGCTTTAATCATCCAGAGTATTTTTGTTTGTTTCTGTTATTTCCATGCATTAAGAAGATTGTTCTCCTGTCTTATTCAGGAAACCAGCAACAAGTCAGGCTGTTAACATAGCATACTACAGCATAGCAATGACAGCTGTTTTTCTGTACATATATTTGAAAAACCCTACCTTCGCTCACAAAGCCTAGCTGATCACAGGCCATGCTGTTGGGAATGGGGCAGAGACAGACTGTATATTACTAAATCAGTTGTTGTCATAAAGGAAGTGGACCATATCTTTTCTTGAACAAGGTATAATCTTTCTGCTGCTGAGCCATGGCAGAATTTGGGGGCTAAAATAAACCTGTAATCTTTAAAGGAATTACATTTGTTGTGTAAAAGTTCACTAAGTGCTGTAAGTTACCATAGCTGATCACCATGCATTCTCTTCATCCTTTAGTTTACGGGCAAGGAGTTAACTTACTCTGTAGTAAGGCATATGAATGCTGAAATAATTATGAAAAGTGAGTCTTGCATCTTAGCCAGGAAGGGCATGAATAACCTTAGGGATTACTGCAACACATCTGGAAAGCATGGCCACATGCTTTCCAGCTGGTTGGACTTTTATACATTACTACTGTGAACTCTGCAATCAGACCTCATTCTCTGTGGATATACAATACATATGTGTGCAATTTGTCACTGGAACGGGCTCTCCGGGGAAGTGGTTGCAGCACCAAGTCTGTCAGAGTTCAAGGACCATCTGGACAATGATCTCAGTCGTATGGTTAATTGTTAGGTCATCGTGCAAGGAGCAGGGAGTTTGACTTGGTGATCCTTATGGATCCCTTCCAACTTGAGATATTTTGTGATTCTAATTTCACCTCACAAGGACTCTGAGCACTATGCCAGCTGGTTTTATTATGTGAAAACAAATTCTGTTGGGGTATGTTGCTGCCAAAGCACATCTCTCTCTCATTATACTCACAGAAATGTGTGTGTTTGCTAGTTGTCTTTAGTAAAGCAGCTTTTGTGCCTTGCTTTATCCTTCTAGCCCAGCCATATCTAAATACTGTATATGTCAACAGCTGTTTCTAATCATTTTATTAGAGCTTGTATGAAAGGGACAAGGAGGTTTTCATAAGGCGTGGAGTCACAGGCACTCTTGTCCTGAAGGCTGTATTTCCTATGGGAGTTGATTCTTAAAACATTTACAAAAGAGGGTGCGAAGTTACACATGTTGGATCTGAATCTCAAACTGATAACTAAAACAACATGAGACAGCATTTGGTGTGGAACATCATGATGAGTACACCTGTTGACATCCTACACACTGAGGAAAACAACCCTCCCAATAAGAAAGGAGCTGCACGGACTGGATCTTGGGCAAAGCTTTCAAGTACATTTGTAACCACGAGAAACAGCTGGAAACAACATTAGTTGCTGTAGTACATTTTGTTAGAAGTTATCTGACTTGTAAGTTTGGGTTTGTGGAAAAGTACATTTCAAAAGCAGTTATGGCATTTTCACAAACTTGTGTATTATACATGGAAGGGTGTGTTATTTATGTTAAAGAGAAGATATTGTCGCCCATATATATTGTTTATGACTGTAATGCATAAATAGTTTTTTATCCTAACTGGTTTGACTGGGAGAACAGTGAGAATTTTTGTGTTTTCATCACTTTTATCAGTTATATCACTTGTTTGAGTTTATGAGAAGAAGTATGGGCTTTGTTGTGGACGAAACTTACTATGGTTTTGCTGTTCAAGTAGCATTTATTACCACTAAAGCAATATTCATGAGATTGCCAAAATACTACAGTGTGAACTAAGCCATAGTCTGTAAATTTCCTTAAAAGATTCCTCTTTTTTGTTTATTTCATTTGGCACTATGGATATGAGGTGTGGTATGTGTAGTAATGGATGATTTGACTGGCTTGCAGAGTCCTTCTGTGATTCCAGAGAGGACTAACGTAGATATAGCAAATGTCTCCATAGACTTACTGATGAGTTGTATTAGGAAATTAGCTTAGTCATAGATCTATTTGTAAATTGTAAAATTAAGTTCTTTAGCTGCTCCTGACTGGCTGATTGCTCAGTGCTGGAGTAGTCTGCTGAGTTGTTTTATCTCTGCAGTCATCCAGTGTCATATTTTTCTCAGTATCTTTCTTCCCAAGTGCAGATTAATTTCTTAGAGAAGATGGACCATGATGGGACCATAAAGATAGCTCCTTTGTGGGCCATTCAGCACTGGTCATCAGCCCTTGGGCAGTGGTCCACACCAGTTCTGAGGTCTTGAGTCTTCCAGGATCAAGAGCTAATTCTGCACCCCTCCTAGTGAACAGAATATTCAGTAGGTTGTTCTTCAGAAACACAAGAAATTGTTGTCTAAAATAAAATTAATATGGTCTCAGGAACACTGCTGTGAGCTTATAGACCTCTAAGAGTACTTCCTCTTGTTCAAATGAATCAAGCCCATCAGGTACAACTAAAACTCTCTTTGCTTCTTTTTGTCAAAACTCTGCACAAATACAGTTTGGTTTGCTCCTCCATAATTTAGAAATGCTTAAGCCACTTGATACGTTCTTGCTTTTACCAATTTGAGAATTTTTCTGACATTGTTACCAGTCTGTGAGTTATGTGCTCCTTGTCCATTTTCAATCTGACTTTGCTCATTTGCAAAAATTGTCTTTGTGGTGGGTATCACTCAGCCAGTATAATTAGGGAGTTAATTAAGGTTCTTGTAACTCACTGAAATGAAGTCTTGGTAGATTGTCCTGCTGAGTTTACTGTAATGATACTTTGTAATGATACATTACTTTTGTAATGAACTGCAGCTTGAACTAACCCATCAGACCCTTCCATTTCTATCCTTACAGCCACCATTGAAAAAGGGTTTGTATCAGGCCCACGTGTCATATTTTTCAGAGAATTTTGTTATTTTTATCAGATCAGTTAATTCTTTGTTTCACTGTAAAATATTGTGGAAATCCTGGCAGTATCTTTTCTAGAAATTCTTCAAAGGAATCATTCAACACATTAAAATCTGTTACTAATGAATGGATGAGAGTCTTGGCAATGCTTCAGCATGTCTTATGAGTATTTCCATACCTGAGACAGAATGGGCAAGGAGTCTACTGTATTTCTCCTGTGCTGTTGCTCATGCCCCAGTTTGAGGAGAGCTGTTTTACATGCTTCTTATTTAACTACCTATCTTTACATCTTTTAAACATTACCCTGTGACTTGGGTGACTGCTAGAAAGTCACCCTAAGTGAGTTGAATCCATATGGGTAGAGTCTCAATGAGGAAATTAACTTCTTAACATTCAGAAGCCATTTATGCTAGAAGATTTTCTTCCCTCCTGTGGACCTGACAAATTGGCCTTCTTCCTGTGAGATTTGAAGTCTGTCTCAGCTACAATTAATTTATTAGTGGTGACTGATACTTGGTCAAGCTTATTGTTTTGATGGGCTTTAAGTGCAATGTTAGAGTTTTTCCTCCAGAAAATAGAATTTTCCTGTTGGTACTTCTGTTTAAAGACAAAGGAGGAATCTGCAGGGACTAGGCAGGAGGAACACATGCAATCTCTAGTCTCAGCACAAGTGAACCTCTCAGCTAGCTATAGTTATACTATAGAATTGTTTGGTGTCTTTACACAGAGTGCCCTCAACATCCTGTTTTTCTATATGGATTTAAACAATGATGAGAAATCAGAAGTAAGAGGATGAACACATCCATTTTGTACTTTGAAATTTCTTATTCCCTCCTTTTAAAACAATAAACCTTCCAACTTATCTTTATTTACACAGACCGATTCACCTTGGCATAATTTTTTTTTTCCTCTTCATAGAGAGTGGTATTTTTGTCTGTAAGGTCCTAAATTTGTTAGCAGATTTCTTGTAAACAGCTCTACAGTCCGTGTAACTAATCTTGCTTTATAATGGGTGTTTAATACTCAATAAAGCAAAATAGTTGACATTTTCCTCTTGGTACCAGTTCAGCGACATAATTAAGCACATTTAACTTTTGGACTTAGGAGAACCCCTAGAGATTTGAATGGAAATAAGTAAACCTTTTGTAAAAATTTATTTTTAAAAAAAGGATCTAGAATATAGAAAAAAAGTTCTGCATGAAAGTACTAGTTTTTCTATTACTTCTTCATTTTTTGTTTTCATCCATTTTATTGTGTACTCATTTCTTTTAGGCACTGAGCCCTTGTATAAAACACTTGTTGTCCTGTAAAGGAGAAATTGAAACTGTGCTGTGATTGAGTCAGCATCCCCCAGCACAAACCTCCTAGGTTGCTTGTCTTCATAAATCTCAGTGTGGGTGGCATGCTGGAGCAGGGCCAGAAGGACATAAGAAGACATGGAAGGGGAAGGGTTCTGAAGAACACAACTCAGAAGATGGGGTTGCATGTCCACAGACAGTACTGTGGTATGAAATCATGTAAAACCTGTGATTTACGAGGTGCGTTTAAGGAAGATACAGATTCAGCAAAGCCTGAATTCCACCTTCTTCATGCAGTGCAGTGTTTTTTGTGGAAGCCTGGATAAGCCCATATGCCTACATGGTGGCATGCAGAGCAGTGCAGAGATATTCTTAGGGTCCCACTGCCTGTGTGTTTGTGCCAGCAAAGTGCCAAACCTGGCCTGTGGAGGAGACGAACCAACAGGGGCATGGCATCACACTGATGGGACCAGACCATTTCCTGCTTAACAGGTAGAGCTCCTTCACCCTTAGGTTGCAGGGACCTGCACCATGTTCCGTTGCTCAATGTGACATTCGCTATTTGCACCTTCAGAGGTGTGTAAGGTGGGTAAGTATCCAGCAGGACCTAAATCACTAGTCCTCTTCTCCCACAAAAAGTTTTGGATATGAACTTTGTAGACCTGCCCCTGAGAAATGCTGCAGACTTTTTCCTGGTCTTCTTTCTTGCTTATTCTCGTCATGTCTGTGTTTTCCCTCGCACACAGCAAAAAAGAGCACTATATAAATACCATGCTTAAAATAAACACTTGCTCTTAGCAAACTCAGTCCAGATACAGGCATTCAGGTTGACATCTGGGTTAAACACAGTGGATTCATTCTGGATTTTATCATTCAATGGAAGAGAAAGAAGAGAAAAGTGTTGGTAATATGATGAGTTCAAAAGGGTAAACTTACCAATAGTTTGGAAAAAGAATTTTACATTCAACTAATTCCTAGTAAAAAGTAACTGAGTAATTTCTAGCAGTTAAATGTGAGTTCACTTAAGGCCTGATTCCATTGCTTGTAATGAGAGCACAGATATTTAATCTGAAATTAAATGTTCTGCATTATGATTAAATTAACTTTTTTAAAAAAAAAATGCAGGAATATTTTGTTTTTCACTTGGCTTAACAATGTATTTAATACACATGAACAACAGTGCTTCTTAGTAACTCTACCCATAGCAAATACCACTGAGTCAGTATATATTCAGTTAAATTTTATTATTATTTTACAAAAGGCTATTGTCTAGCAGTTGCATCCATTTCTGGTTCCTTTCAGATGATTTTCTGCATCCTAAAATCTGTGCTGTAATTTTTTTTTTTTAAAAAGCTGACAGAAGAGATTTAGGTTGTGGTTTTGTTTTTTTTTCTGGAGACTGTAAGGAATTGTGTGTTTTGTAGTCTGACCTACAATGCTTTCATGCTGACAACACTATCCATACCATAATAGTCTGACTGAGCAGAAACAGATGCCACAGACTTATTTGCCAGTTTCCTGTCTGAAGTAAGGGGCTTCTCATAAAATCCATGGTGGGATTTTTTGAAGGCAGTATTTCCTTGAACGGAGGGGATAGCTCTCAGTTTCTATGCATACAAACTTCAATTAAATTGAATTAAACACTTAGCTCTTCAAAAAACTGTTTTCTCCTATGGAATGTCATTGCTAGGACTCTGTATTATCATCCAGATTTCAGAGAGGAATTTATAAGCCAAAGTTGTACTCAAGGCCTTAAAATGTAGGCCTGTGTATGAGGACTCCACCAGTGTAACTTCCTAAAAGTGATTTAACTTTCCTGAAAGCAAATTCTTTAGAGGCTCGTAGTGGAGATGGTAACAATCTCACTGTGAGAACATGTATGTAACTTACATGCTCTTGATAGTTTTAACACTTACAATAATTTAATATCTTGATCACTAGTATGACAATAATCTATTTGCAGCACCTGCAAGTATGGGGTGATAAATCCCAGCTTTGCATGCCCTTTGCCTCATGTATTTTTAAAGGTGTACTTACCATCCCTTTTCACCAGAGAGTTCTTCTGCATCAGTGGCAGTTCACTCCATAGTAAATTAGTGAGACTAGGCTGAAGTACAGCGTCCATAAAAAGTATCCATGCACCTCCTGACCGTAGTGGACAGGATTATCACATTAGTTTTGAAGGCAAAGACAGACTCAGCAAAGAGCTGTGCTGGCTATTTTTACTTTGACCACTTAACTCCCTGAAGAGTACGGAAGAGACAGTGGCGTTCTGCAGTCCTTCCTCAGAGATTTGAAGTAGACCAGTGCTGCAGCTGTTGGCCTACTTAAAAATGCTTTTCAGTTCTGCAGTGCTCCCCTGGCTCTGTAGCTGGATATGGAGTTAGGCGTATGAATTTACTTTGACCCTCTGGGACAGAATCAAGAAATTGCCTCTTGGGATTGGGACACAAATTAGTTTTCCGTCGTTTTGTAAAGTGTCTCAAATACTTTAAGAAGTGCTGCCTTTTCTGTGTGTTGCACAAGGTGGTTGTAACATTTGACTGAGGTACTACAGAGCCTGTATAGGAAAACCCGATGGTATGAAATACGGAGCTGTGTTCATACTGTGACCTATAGGTAGCAACAAGGAATATGATTGACTGCAAGGCCTCACTGTGGATGCTGGGGAGTCTGAGTTCTCTGATGAGTGTTTTAATCATCCTTGTGATGGTGCAAGTCTGCTCCTAAGGGAGACAGATGAAGTCCAATGACATTGAAGGGCCCAAAGGGACATACTAAGTTTTAATTGGTTTAGGGGTTTAAAGTCCAGTGGTGTCTGACTTTCCACACAATATTCTTTGGGTATGGTGGTGATCGTGCTGAACATGAATTCCATGTTGCTGAGTTTCTAAAATGCGTGTATGGTTGCTCTGTATTACCAGACACAAGCAAGGTAGATTGTATTAATGCAGTTCATGAGACAAACCAAGCAAAGGAGAAGCTTTACTGGACCTGGACCAGTGCAGATGAGCTCATTAGAGAGGTTAAGATTGGAGACTGACTGGAATGTAGTGACCATGCCTGGGCTGAGTTCGTGATCCCAAGGAACATGGACCTGGCAAGGAGCATAGTGTGGGCCCTGAATTTTAGAAGAGCAAACTTCCCATTGTTTAAACAATTAATGAATGTGATCCCCTGGGAAACTGTCCTTAAGACCAAAGAGCAGACCATAGCTGGCAACTCTTTGAGATCACTTTTCTTTGAGCACAAGAGCTTTCCATCCTGCTGTTTAGGAAATCAAACAGTGCAGGACAGAAACTGGCATGGCTGAGCACGGATATGCCTCTCAAACTGAGGAATAAGAAGGAAGTGCATAGCCAGTGGAAGGACAGGTGACCTGGGACGAGCACAGAGACACAGTTTGGATGTGTAAGGATGGATCAGGAAAGCTAAGGCATAGATGGAGTGGGACATGGGAAGGGATGTGAAGAAAAACAAGAAAGGATTCTATAAGCATGTTGGTCAGATAATAAAGGCCAGAGAATACAGGCCATGGTAAACAAGAAGGAAGAACTGGTGAAAACAGATACGGAAAAGTTGGAGGTACTCAATGAGTTTTTTGCCTCAGTCTTCACTGGCAGTCAGACTTCCCACATCGCTCAAGTTCCTGAACCTCCAGGTTGGGGCTGGAGGAGTAAAGTTCCCATTACTGACAGTGAAGAGCAGGTAGAAGACCACTTGATGAAGCTTAATAGGTACAGGCTTATGAGGCCTGATCAGATGCAGTCCAGGGTCCTGAGGAAGCTAGCTGCTGTTGTTACCAAGCCATTCTCCATCATATTAAAAAAGTTACGGTGGTCCAGCAAAGTCCCTGGTGACTAAAAAAAGGGAAACATCACTCCTATTTTTAAAAAGGGGAGAAATAAAGACAGGGTGAGCTACAAACTGATGAGCCTCACCTCTCTGCCTGGGAAAATCATGGGGCAGATCCTCATGGAAGCAGTGTCAAGGCCACATGCAAGACAAGGAGGCGATCCAAGGCAACCAGCACAGCTTTACTAAGGACACATTGGGCCTGACCAGCCTGGTGGCCTTGTATGAGGCCCCATGTTGACTACGATGGCTGACAAGGAAAGGCCAGCAAATGTCGTTTGGTTTGTGTAATGCCTCTGACATGGTCCTACAGGGCGTCTTATTTCTGAACGGGAGATATACAGATTTGATGGATGGACTATTCAGTGGATAAAGAATTGGATGGATGGACACAGCCAGAGAGTTGTGGTCAATGGCTCTATGTCCAGGGGGAGGCTGGTGAGGAGTGGTGTTTCTCAGGGCTCTGTCTGGGGACTGCTGCTCTTCAGTATCTTCATTAGTGACATCAACAGTCACATCAAGTGCACCCTCAGCAGGTTTGCAGAAGACATGAAGCTGAGAGGTGGAGCTGACAGAACAGAAGGAAGAGATGCTACCCACAGGGACCTGGACAGGCTTGACAAGTGGATCCATGAGAACCTCATGAGGCTGAGCAAGTCCAAGCACAAAGTGCTGTACCTGGGTCGTGGCAATCTCAGACATGAGTACAAACTGGGAGAAGAACTCACTGGGAGCAGCCCTACAGAGAAGTACTTGGGGGTTCTGGGGAACGAAAATCTGGACATGAGCAGGCAAAGTGTGCTCACAGCCCAGAAAGCGAAACATGTCCTGGGCTGTTTCATAAGTGGGGTGGGCAGCAGGGCAAGGGAGGGGATTCTGCCTTTGTGAGACCCCACCTGCAGTGCTGCATCCAGCTCTGGGGTCCTCAGCACCAGAACTACATGGACCTGTTGGAACAGGTCCAGAGGAGGGCCATGAAGATGATCAGAAGTCTGAAGCAGCTATCATATGAGGACAGGCTGAGAGACCTGGGGTTGTTCAGCCTGGAGCAGAGATGGTTTGGGAGAGACCTCTTTGCAGCCTTTCTGTACTTAAAGAGTGCTTATAAAAAGATGGAGAACTGCTTTCCACATGTGCACATAATGATAGGACAAGGGGGAATGGTTTTAAACTAAAATATGAGAGATTTAGATTGAATATTAGGAAACATTCTTCACTGTGAGGGTAGTGAAACACTGAAACGGATTGCCTGAGAAGTTGTGGACAGCCCATCCCTGGAAGTGTTCGAGGGTGGGTTGGATGGGGCTATGAGCAGCATGATCTAGTGGGTGGCATCCTTATCCATGGCAGGGGTTATGGAACTAGAAGATCTTCAAGGTCATTTGCAATGCAACTCAGTCTGTGATCCTATGGCTCTATGATTCTCTGACTTTGCATTTCTGCTAGGGCAGTTTTTGGTTTTTGCTGTTGAAAGATTTCAAAAACAAAGAAAGGCCAGTGTGAGACTGAGAGGAAGGAGACAATATTGGAACAGTTAGTTGGCACCACAGTTATGTTACATAACTGCCAGGAGGCTCCACTGATAGGAAGTGAATTCACACATTCCTGATTAGAATTTAATGATGATTTCTGCAATTAATAGCAATCCGTTACTCAGGACTATTGTAGCAAAAAAAAAAATCCACCTGAAGTTACCAGTTTTCAAGACAGAAACTACCCCTCAACACCAGAGCTTGATTCAGCATACATTTATTCCATCTGCAAAAGTATTTTAGTTAAAACCTTGCAGGGGTTGAGAGGAAGCAAAACAAAAAAAAGTCCTAACTTTTTAGATGCTTTATAGTTAAAGTGTCTCCAGGTTCTTTTTTCTTTATTGATTTCTTTTACTATGATTGTTCTCTGTGAGAAGTAGCAGAAAACAAAAAGTAAAGGAACTTGTCTACTACAGTTTTTTTTCTCTGCCTTATGGTCCTGACAGTCTCTCTGCCAGACGTGACAGCGTACGTCTTATCTTAGTGATGTGTCCTGGTTATTTGTTGTGTGCAAAGGCTTAGCATTCCACTGCTTTTTGCTTAATAAATTAAAGACTGGGATGGAGTAACACTGTAATACTTGACCATATAAGGGAGGTAGCTGTTTTAGTTCTGCTCCTTGCATAATATGCACTTGAAGCCTTTTAAGGGAAGGTGGTGCGCACAAAGTGAAAACATCCAGAAGCAGAAAATCTATTTCATGTTATAGCTGGTGCCAATGCTGGTGTTGTCATTGCTACTACTGTGAATTTCTCACAGTCTATTGCAGTTGCACAGAAAAAAAGGGAAGACTAAGAGATGGGACAAAAAAAAAAGTTACAACCATTTAGTTAATGACTCGTGCATCTTAAGAACTAATAAGAATGAGGAGAGAGCTGAGTGAAGGTGAAATTCATTAGACTTCAGAAGTTGAAAAATGAAGTAGCAAAGAGCTTTCCAGCATCAGGAAGAGGAGACCACAGAGAGAACAAGTGGAAATATTGTGAATGAGAATGGGATAAGTACTAATCAGGCAATGAATATGGTGTCAATAAAGTTAAAAAATACTTTTCTTATTTTTTTTGCAGGAGAAATTTGAATGTTGAAGAGGGTGCTCCAAAAGAATGAACCCATTAAATTTTGGGTCTGGTTGCAAGTACAGAGGCAAAAGTCTGTAGTATATGGTTAGAAAACAGCCAACCCAGTATCTTTAATAAAGGGATGGCAAAATTGATGTGGGCAAACATAAATCACTTGTGTTGACCTCAGAAGTGTCCAGAGTGTTAGAAAAAAAAATCTAAGTAACTCAGGCAGTAAAATATCAAATACAAACATTTGTAGGCTGTTTAGAGTGTGTGAAGACTTATTTGCAGTTAGAGAAATTATTTCCTTGATAAATCAGGTGCAGGTCCCTATTTGAGATATTTATAATCCTTTGCATGAAGAAAGACTACAGAAGTGGAAAGAAAAACAGTTTCTGTTAGTTTCAGTCAAGTAATAGTCTTGTCTTTGAAGTAAAATATGCTTCAGACCTTAAATCAAAGGAGGCTTTTATCAGCTGGAGATTAGACAACACAGTCTACTTCAGTAGCTAAGTAGAAATTTAGAAGACCTAGTGAGAAACATTTTCCTCCTGTAGGTATAGTAACTCTGAAAGAAAGCATTACAGAAGTTTTGATCTCTTTATGGAGTGCTGCTACAACACACTATCCTCCAGTGGCCCACATCTGTCCCACAAATTTCTTCAATTCCTGATTGTTAGCGCCTGTCAGTGCTTACCCTTCTGCAGAGAAAGTCTTGCTGTTCTCTGAATTACAGCACCTTATTTACCTCAGAATTACAGCACCTTATTTACCTCAGTGCTGGCACCACAGAGAAGAGTATGATTGAAAATAAATGTATCCATGCAACACCAGTCAGTGTTTTGAACCCTGTTCACTCAGGTGCTTGTAAGCATCTTTCTCATGTCAGCTGATGTCTATAGCTGGTAGGAGATGGGAGGCAAGGACATGCAAGAGCTGCTTCTCTACCTTTTTCTTCCTCCAGGTTAAGACTCCAGAATGAAAGTGATACTGCAGTTCATTCTAGACAGCATTTCACCTACAGTACAAAACTCTAGCCAGTCACTGACATCTTTACAAGTTCATGCCTGTCAAAGAAAGTCCTTCCCCCAGTGTTGTGACCTTTATCTTTGTGATGAACAGGCATCACAACTTTGGCAGGATAATTCTGTCTGATTGACAGATCTATTTTTGGAAGTTACAAGAGTTTCACTGGCACAAGAAGTCAGCTTGCAGCAGGCTGTTGTATCTGACTGGTTTCTATTAATCAGGATGTTTTTATAATAATAATATAATAATAATATGGCATTGTGGAGATTAGGTTGGAGAAAACTTCCCTCTGACTCTTGTTAATGTAAGTCAGGGTAATTCGGCTGATGACAGAGGTATGTTTTTGCTAGTGCAAAACCATGGTGTCAGGGACAAACTGTCAAAGACCACTTTGTTTTATTCACCTGTCTGTGAAAAATAGTCTGTTGTCTCTACTGAAAACAGAAAGAAAGGTATCACAAGAATCTTCAACACTTCTAAATAAAAGAACTTTTTTTTTTTTTTTTTTAAGGGAAAGGTATCTTTTTACACGGTTTAAGCAGCCTGATAATTGTAGTGTAAGTCTCCAAGGAAAATAATCTGGACTATCAAGAGTTCTGTACCCTCTGTTTTCCTAGTTAGGTGACATGTAGGTGGCTGTGAAGTATAAGGAAGAACTGGGATATTCAGATGTGCAGCTATACAATAAGTAGTCCAGCTGCCTGGTAAAGAACAGGTAAGTTTTCCACATTAGTCTGTTACGCCTTTCAGGAGTAATATTAGAACTAGCTGTTATTCTTTTTTTCTGTCAGAAAATTTTAAAAAATTCTAACTTTATTGTGAAGGCTATAATTATGTTTACTGTTACGTTTATTATGACTGGTCAGCTTGTGCTTATTGTAGAGACTTATTGTAGAGTTTAAGAATTGGCTTAACATTGGTTGGTACTAAACTCACCAGTAATTCTGTTTTCTAGACATGACATACTGCTTTTCAGGGTTGCATTGTATGCATTCTCTTTGTATTTGAATAAAAAGGGGGTGGTCAGCATAGGTAGTGTGGGACTAGCCCTTCAGCATAAAAATGACAGTGAAACTCTGAAACAGTAGGAGGGCAAATTTAACTATGGAACTGTACAAGGATTTGTATTCTTATTTTGATCTCATTTTATTATCTCCACATTTAAAAAGCATCTGCTCCTCCTTTTTGTAAATTTAGAAACTGTCATTTTAAATAACATGTAAAAAAGTTGCAGAAAGTACAGTCCATTCTTCTTTGATTTAACTTTTCCCCCTTAATTAGTATTTCAGCATCCTGGGAACATAAATGCCCTTAGTTCTGATATGGGCAGACTAACTAAGCTTATTCTAAGGTTATAACTAAGGTTACCTTTCAGTTTAGTTCCAAGTGTCAATACTCTGTTTCCTAGTCTAGCAAGAGCTAATTAACTGCTACACACAGACTGCAGAAACTTTATTGTGTAATCTCATTGATGTAGTGAGCACTTACACTGAAAGAAGGCAAGCAAGAGTAGTGTTTGAAGTCAGTCCCATTAAATGTCTGAGATGACAAGAACCAGAATGTCCATGTTTTGTTGTATTCCTTCTACATAATTCATACTCATGGAACATATAAACACAGGTATATCAATTGTGTGGTTAGACATAAATAACATGCCTTTACTTAAAATAGACTAGCAAATTGGACCTATTTATAGGGCATTTATTTTCTAGTTTTTATTTTGAATTACTCTGGAATTATATTCTGTCCATCAAGTCAGGCCTTTTAACCGCCAATACCTACAGCACAGCAGCTCAGAGCCTGAGGTGTTGCTGTTAAAGGTGCACTGCTGCAATCAGTATCTTGATGATGCATTCTACATATATTAGGATATATAACATTTACTGTGTTATGTGTGACCTCTGCAAGCGATAAACCCTTTGCAATACCAGTTCCAAGACTCACTTCCAGAGACAAATAGTATGCTATCTCATCAAGAGATCTCATCTAGACAGAATTCTTCATCTTAACTGTGGGATTTTCCATTTCTAACTCTCTCAATTTAGGGATTCTAGTGAAAGTATACAGAAAGAAGAGAAACTTTAAAAGCTGTACATACATACATAGTCTTGTTTGAACTGTTCTGTGAAAGTACGTTGCTAAAAACATTGTGAAATGTAATTAATGGGCCTCTGATTTGTTAGAGATAAAAATCCTTACTGTGACTCATCAGCAGTTCTTGCAGAATTGCAAGTTCCTGAGACCGTTACCCTAAGCATTTACTGGCCTAGTATCTATCAAGCCTGTCCTAAAGCCATATACTCCATTAAACAGTGCTGGAAACATTCTGTTCAGTGGTACGTGGAAACTAATTTTCATGTTTTGGTCCACAGGGATTCTACCAGCCTCAACTGGAACTTCTTTTTAAAAACTCTGGCTTCTTGCTGTAGCAGTAATTGAAAACTCTGATTTAGTAATTTTGTCTATAAAAAGGCAGATTGGTAAATATAAAGTGAAAAAGAAAAGTTTTGATGAATGAAGATAATTTTTTTTTAAACTTTTTCTCCACTGAAGTAATACCAGTCGTATTTTTAGTTTAGAAAGGTGTAGATGTAGGAGCATTAAAAATCCCTCCCCTTTTCCACATCTAATCTCTGTTATCCCTGGCTTTGAAGATCTAGTAATTTCACAGTCACGTATTAGTTTCCTTCCTCTGAGGGTGTTTTCCTGTAATTTGTGTGATTATTTGTTTGATCTGATGCAGCATATTATTTCTAAGACTCTGCAGCTTTGAGAATTTTTGCAACTTCCTGTGGGAACTCCCTCATGTTTTCTGGGGTGATTTTTCACCTTGAATGTCTATAGGCTGCATAAAGGCACATTCTGCATTTATTGAGACTTCCAGTGATGACTCTTAATTTCAGTAAAATGTCAGTGAAAAAAGAGTATGCTTTATTTTCAAGGTACTTCTACTTATTTACTCTGTTAAAGTATTAAGATCCAAAAACAAAACAAAAAGTTGCATGAAACAATCTGCCATATTCCTACTATAAACTATTCATACTATAATATTTGTACATATATATTTATGTTTGTTTGAGAGGCTTAGTTTAAAGTGAGCCTACATGCCAACGGAAACAACATTTGTATTTTCATTGCTAGCCTAGTGCACAGAAACCTTCAAAAATGGCTGCAGCCTCTGGAAGCTTTTAGTGCTGGTCAAGGTAAGTCCGTCTTAGGCTGTTTGTTCCCCATCTAGAGGAATACAGGAAAGTGAAAGGGAAAGGATTTCCTTCTCCAAAAACAGTACCAGGATATGGGAACATTTCTGCAAGCAAACATATTCCAGCTGTATTGTTAGGCTACCTCAAGAGAATTGATTTCACTCTTCCAACTATTGCCCTTCTGGTTTATTGGTTTTTTTTGGCAGTACAGTCCTGTTTCCAGCTTGAAGTAACTGTCACACAGAGATTAAATACTTTTATGTTCTTGATTTTTTGCAGAACCAGACAGAAACCTATTCAGCTGTGCCCTGTGAAACCTCCTTTATGCAGCAGCATTTGTAAGGGTCAATAATATATGTAGTGGAGTATAAACACACATACCTACCTCTCCCTCTAAACTAGAGGTATAAAATCTGATTTTAGGATTAAATATTTTGGTAATTCCTTTTTCTTCATGTACACTTTTAGCTCTTTTCAAATAAATGTCAGCAGTTCTTACTCCATCTCATTTAAAAACCACTCTTTTTAGATGTAGTATATAAATACAAACATGAATGCCTAGGCTGAACCGGAGGATACTTAGATAACAATGGATATTCCTACATAAAAGAAAGGTTGATTTGGAGACTTTATAACAGTGCAGGCTAAGAATGTAAAAATTTCAGACAGAATACCTAAGGGCTGAACTTCATGTCACCCCTTATGGTGACAGCATTCCTGTATTGTCTTGTCTTTGAATGCATTAACAGAAGTAAAAGTATCTTTCAAGCATGTTGATACTGACCACTTGTATTTTGTAAAGGAAGGTGCTTCAACATGGTACTTTAACTTTCATTAAAATATTAGTATAACAAAGCTGTCCATCTTTAGGTTAGCTGTTTCTTGCTCAGTAAGAAGAGAAAGATACTGGTAAAGCCTGTTGAACATTTTCCAAACTACACTTAATGTATAGACATACATGGGTTCTGGTTGAAGCTAGGTGCTGAGACAAGGATCAATTTTGCCTGGTGGTGTTGATCTGTTCTTGGTAGTTCTTTTTCACTTCTAGCCCAGATGTCAGGTGATACAATGAGACCTAGAATACTCCTCAACTGCCCTCAGACCATACGTAAAAAAAAAAACCCACCAATGTCTTATTGTAATGTTTGTATATTTTCCAGAGTGGCAAAAGTAATGAAGGTTCCTGTGTATGAGACACCAGCAGGATGGAGATATTTTTCCAATCTCATGGACTCTGGACGTTGTTCACTTTGTGGAGAGGAAAGTTTTGGCACTGGTAAGTAATACATAATCAAAAATTACCACAGACTTTTAATTTTCCTAGATGCCTCAAGTCAAACCCAAAAGAAACAGCAAATTAGCTTTGTCTCATGCTGAAGCAGAGAACTGTCTGTTGTTCACGTATTGAGGTTCATCTTGTAAGTGTGGTGTTTAGTACCTTGAGGTGTGAAAAATGCGGAAAATGGATATTCAAAGTGGCAAGCAATCTCACTACAGTCCAGGCACCTTCTGGAGGTGCCTGGCACTCTCTTCTGACTTGAACATAATGCAGAAAGGCCTCACGTCCACTGCAAGTCTTTTCACAGACAGCGCCGGCATTTGAAGGGATTTTGCCTATATGGAAACCACATGTTTTTCCCTGATGAGATTAGGTGTACTGAGAATTGGTATATCTAATGGTATGTCTTAACAAAACTGTTGCAGGCATCCCTTTTTGGGACTTCACAATTGCTCAAGCCTCAGCTAAAATCATCATTAGAAGAAATTGTTACATGCCAGCATCTGTATTTTCCCTAGGTATTTCTCTCTTATCTGTCACAAGAACCAATCAAACAAAAGAATGCACAATGAATGACAAATTACATCAGAAATATAGTATTGACAGTAAGCATTAGAGCAAATACTTGTACTGTGTAGTCTGTAAATCTGCACAAATGTGGTTTTAGTGTATTAGAATAACTGAATAAATTTCAGAGTGTTTGTTTTTTTTCTTTCCTGGATTCAGGCACAGAAATTCTTCCTTCTTATTTATTAGTGGGGCTGTATTATGAGTATTTTTGAAAAAGTACAGACCAGAATAACTTAATAACTTGTGTGGCTAATAGTTTATTCTGTATTTTGATGTGAGTTCCATGGAGTTCTCTATTTTATGCAATTCCTTGGCTGCAACTCTTCGTAGAAAATTACTTACCGTGCAGTGAAACTTGATGACAAATTTTGTTATGCTTTTATTGACTTATGTCAAGTATTAAGTTTGTTGGTTGGGGTCAATTAAAGCAGAATGCTGCTTTTTTGAAAATGAGGATACCTTTAAGTCATAGACATGCCACTTCATGTGTTATCTTCGTGTTTACTGTATGAACCTAGATGGGCTATGATGGAAGAACCTAAAACATGTTCAATTTCTTTGGGTCTTATATGTAAAAAGGAAGAGAATTGAAATTAAAAATGAATGTTAATTTCCTTTTTATTGTGAATGGGCCCCAGTGTCCCATGATTACTAAACCGTATGCTGTCACTATTTTCTGTGAGTGGCACAGGTTTTTATTGCCTTGAATGTATCTTTTGAATAGATATTTACTCTAGAAAATGTTCTGTGAGGTCACTGAGAGAGATGTAATTTCGGGAGAAGAGGGCAGGAGGATCTTGTACCTTTCAGAATGTACTCTGTTTATTGTGGTGTGTTGTTGGACTGCATCTCCATTAACCCATGAGAGGTGTGAACTGTGGAGTTTTCAAATCTCACTGCTTTTTAATACTTTTTCACTGGACCAATTCTGTACCCCTTCCCTCTAAACACTGAAGCTCCTCTTGCTTATGTGAAACCAGATACTTTAATGAAAGGATGGGTCTAGAGACATCAGTATGACCTCATTGGCACCCAGACTATTTGGAAAAAAGCTCCTGGCTTCATCACCATGCTGAAGAAAGTTAAGTATGTATTTTAACTGGAAGGAGCTTGTAAGCGTTTTGATGGTGAATTCCTATAGGTTGAGGTGTATCCAGATATCTTAGCCCACAGAGTGTAGCATCTCCTGCTGCATGCAGCCTATGTGTAGAGGTATGTAAAACAAACAGGAGTGGCCTCTCTATGCCATATGCTGTGTCAGACCACTGCCACAAATCTCTCTCTGCTTGGGGAATTAGTGGCCTAGACCATCTTAATCTGATGATGTTGAGTATGACTCTCTCAGATGCTTTTTGTCTGAGGCAGAAGGGAGGTATCCATGGGTTGTTTAGTAAAACCATGTCTTCTTTGAAGAAAGTTGCCATTAAAATTGTATGGTGCAGTTATAAAAGAAGGCAAACATCAGATTTCCCTTTCTCATTGCAAAAGCATGTTCAGGTCTTGCTAAGCAGGCTGTCATAAGTACTGATGGATTTCAGCCCTGGAGATTAGTTATAGAGAAATTAAAATAAAGTGTTTTGATGTACTGAAACAGGGAGGACATTGTGATCTCTGTTGGTCTAATTTTATTTTCCCGAGTATCCAATAGCGATTGAATTTGGGAAGAGAAACCCTCATGGAGGTCAAGGAAGTGCCTCTAGGTTTTTTCAGTTCTAGATAGGCAAGAAAATTACCCTAACTTCTCTCTTTGCTTGCCGTTGACTTTTTTCTTTGCCTGTGTCTTTCTGTAAGGACCTAAAACAATTTCCTTCTGTACTATAGCCTCTCTTCCAAATTTGCAGCTCCTGTGTCCCGACCTCAGACCAGTCTCTACATTCCTAGCAGTCTGTGTTCCTATATTAATCTGGTTCTTCTATCATCAGTTCTTCAGATTCCTAATAAATCCTGTCTCTTCTGAATTCTAAGGGTGCTTAAACATTTTGCCGGGCAACATGGAGAGCTGGTCTACAGCAATATCTTGGCATCCTGGTATGCTCTGATCAGATTAACTTTGTTGTACCTGCAGCACTTCAGTGCAGAAAGCCTCTTGACCTCCAGTGTTATGCAATTCCATCTAAAGGCAAATCTGAACACTCAAGATTAGATCCCATGGGCATCCAGAGAACTTGAGCACAGGGTTTAAATTCCTTAGAGCATGTGTATTTGCTGTGAAAAAAAATATGTGACAGAGATTTCCTAAAGTTGTTGTGGAGTCTCCCTCACTGGCGGTATTTAAGAACCGTCTGGATGCAAACCTGTGCCATGTCCTCTAGGATAACCCTTCTTGGGCATGGAGATTGGACCAGACGCCCTGTGTGGTCCCTTCCAACCTTACCCATTCTGTGATACTTATGGGGCAATTATGTAATGACCATGATGTCTGAAGTTTGTTTTTCTCACTGCCTCAATTTTTTAATCATCTTTCAATTCAATGCAGCTATCTGAAATGTGTCCTCATATGCCAGGAGGTTTATTTGTAAAACAGTGTGGTTTGTAGATGACCAGTACTTTAGCACTGTGAGCTGGTTTTAGCAGTAAATATTAACCTTATTGCGGATCTTCTAACAATGTCCTAAGTTATGTGACCCTCACATGTTTCTGCCATGTGAATCAATTTTACAGCTTTTGCCCAATCATATCTATTTAGGGAACTGATTTGGCACTTCTTTAGCTTTCAGCATGGAATATTTCTATAAGTGTACGATATAGTGATCAGAGTGGGAAACTTACTGCTCTGTGTAGGAGGAAGGAGTTTTAAAAATCCACAGTCTGTCATCAAACTGTGTTGGAAACGAGTTGCTTGTGTACCCAGGTAATCCAGCCTAGCTGGAATTTCCAAGTAATACAGAGCCCTGGTTTTATCACATAAGGGACTTTGCTCTGACAAGTAAATAAAAGCAAATTTTCTGCTATAAAAGGAGAAAGATGTTGAAAACATCCCATACAGCTGTGTTTCCCAAACTTGTTTTCTGGCAGCTCATCTTGGAGCTCAGCCAACACTTTAAAAACTTCTTCCATTTTTGTAGCAGTGTGGGGAGCTTGTCAGATGAGGTTAGTAGCTTTCTGGTTCTATGACTAATGCCCAGCACACAGTTCAAAGGAGGGCCTCAGCAACAGCAATTAGTTTCTAAATTTCATCAGCAAGCTATTAATCAGGATTAGGAGAACTGTGTGGCTGATTTATCTCTCTGCAGTTTAAGCCACTTCAGTAATTGCTACAACTTTCTTCAATTTTCTTGCTTCATCTCCAAATTTCCAGATTCTATTAACATCAACCCCCTTCTCCTGCAAGATAATGTGGAAGAAGAGCTAGTGGAGAATATGAAAATGTGCTGTTGCTGAAATGAATGAAAGCCTCAAAAGAGCTGTTTGGTGGTATCTGTTGCAGTTAGACAAATCTAGAATAATTTCATTAATTTGAATAAATTATCAGATCAGAATGCCCCTAAATCTCCATTTGCCTAAAATATTGCTAAGTTTGAGACTTCTGAATAATAAAGTTGTAAGACTGAAGTATGTGCAAACAAAATGATTTGCTGTGAGTTTGTGTACTCCTGTGATTTTTCTTGTATTAAAATCACATTTACAGAACGTGATATGATAGACAGGGATTACGACATTACAGAAAAGCAATTACCTTTTATTCATGCATATGACCCATAAGGCTTGCTTTCCCTATCAGAATTGGGTATCTCAGGTACAGACTAAGTTAGACAGCTTTCAAATAGTAGAAAAATCATAATATGAATATATTTGCATGATTTTACTTCGTTTCTCAAGCTACTGCCTCTGAAGACTTTTCTTCAGTTTAAGACTGTGTACAGTGAGTACTTCTCTATGAATGGGAGCATGCTCTGAGAGTTTTCCCAGGTTGTTTACTCTGAGTCTGGACACAGCAATTTACTGTCATAAAAGATAACTTTTGCTACTGTTATATGGAGAAATAACAAATGAACTTAAAAATAAATTGTTGAGACACTTGCAGTTATTATAATTTCCCTTACCAATGGCAAATTAAATATAATGGGATAATCAGAAAAATTATTTGTTGACTCCTTTGTTCTGTTGTCTCTTTCTGCTTCAGCTCATTAAACAGAATCAGGAATTCATTAATTCCGTGAATATTTCAAATAAAAGGAGGACTGTGAATCATCCTGAGGTTGCTCAGAGCACCCAGCAAACTGGGAGGGGTACTAATATTGCAATTTCAGGAATACAGAGCTGCAAGGCCCCTTTTCCTTCTTCCCTTTGCACAGGGCAGATCTGCCTTTGCAAATTCATTGGATCCATCGAGCAAAGAATGGTGTTAGCTAACTGAGGCAGCAGAACAAACTCCCTCCCTACAGATTCTACAATGTGAGCTGGGCAGTAGAACTAAGTTAAGAGAGAGCAAGCAAAGACATCTACAGATAACTGTTAGTAGGTGAAAATCAGAGCAACAAAATTGCAGTAATAGATTTTAATTTCCTGAAAGAAGGAGGGCAATAGATAAAACAACATATGTGCCTACAGTAACCAAGCTGATGGATGTGCTCACTTTTCCTTCTGTTAAGACTAATAAACTGAAACGCTTACTGGGCACACAGGATTATTGTCCCTGTACTCATATCAGGCTAGCATTTTTAATTGGTGACTTAATTCTGAAACAGTTGAGTTGCTTCTAGCTGTCCAGACTTTTTTCTTTCTCCCACTGCTTTCTCTTTCCAGAAGAGCAACAATTTATGTCCTCTGAGTTACCTGCAAGGACAGAGCACATGCCAAATCTGCTAAATGTATATGAAGAATAGTACATTCAGCCCTCCTCATATAGATTAATGAGTTTAAGCCATACCAGAGCAAAGCTCATAACACAGCAAAGAGCTCTTCAGAAATGCTTCTGTCCATGTTCTAGAACGTTTTGGTTCAATGAAATATACTGAGAGTGTTTGTTAAATCAGAATGCATCTCTTTGGTGTTCATCGTAGCCTGTTGCTCTGTTGTCATAATGCGTAGACCATTTTGCTGAACTATAGTTTCCATGCTTTTCACTATATAATTTGCAGGCCTGCAGTCTGCAGAGTGTTATGTTGCAGGAGAATAAATGGTCATTCATATTGGAACAAATTGCTGAGGGGCTAAGCTCAGTTCCATGTCTCCACTTCTTGCTGGTGTCTTTTGAGACACTTAAGCCATTTAAGTGGCTGGTGATACCAGCATCAGAGATGACCTGTTAAGTAAAATGGAATTATTTTCTGTGCTAAGGATGAATGGCTGAAAGGAGACACAGGCAGGTTAAGAAGGAAAGGAACAGCCAGGATGAGGTGAGGCTGCTGTGAGCAGGGCCATGCTGCAGCAGGGCCAGTCTCCAGCTCCCCACAGCCCTGCCATGCCTGGCCAGGGGTGCCCCGAAGCCAGGCCCGCCCATACTGCCGCATCCTGGCCTTTCCCTCTCCCCATCCATTCCTGGGGAGTGCCTGATGCACAGCGCTGGGCCTGAGTGCCCTGCCGTGGGGCAGTGCGGCTGGCACAGGCCCTGGCTGCTCTGCCCCGCTGCCCGAGAGGAGCCCCGCTGTTTCCTGACCCCTGAGCATCCCCAGCCTCTGTGGTGACGTGGTTACTTTTTCTGCTGTTGGCAGAGGAACAATGTATGCTTGGCGGGAAGTGACAGCTCTGTTCTAGATTTCTCTTTTTGTGGCAGAGGCAGAAGCCTGCACCGTTATCTGGGAACGTACTCTTGGCTACAGTGACAATGACTGTGACTCTGCTGTCTGCTATGCCTACAAGTAAGCAGACTTTATTATCCATGGGACATATTGCTGGTGTTCCTGTATCCTTAAGCTGATCTAGCATGTTACTGCAAGGGGGGAGTAGAAAAGGTGGGGCCTGACCTTTACGGTCCCTTCCAGCCCGAACAATTCTATGATTCTATGACCTGAGTGTCTGAAGGACTGACTTTCTGTAGAGGGACATTTGTTTTCCTTTCTTATCTGAAGCTATTTGCAAAGCTTTGACAGCTCATAAATAACCTTGCCCTTTTTCTTCTGGCTGGTTGGCACTCCAGGCTTTCAAAGCACCCAGTACTGGAGCAGGGAACAGAGTGAGCTGTGGCTCCTCTTGCTTCAGCTCCTCAAGCACCAGCCCTAAACTCTGGCTGTTCTAATAGGAGATTGCTGTTGTTGCAGAGAGCTTGCAGATTACAGATCAAGGCAGATAACAAGCAGCAGAAAAGAAGTATTCCTACTGTCATGACAGCTAATTTTCAAATGTGAAGGCATGTTACTGTCTCAGCTGTTAAATCCATCTACAGTGTTTGATGTCCTGTTTTCTGTAATACCTAACACATAGACATCATCTTCATGCAGATCTTTTATCCTTGACAACAAGTGTTCAGTAATCATTACTATTGAATATTGTGCTGAATAGTAATTTGCATTTATTTAACCTTGTGGTAGTTAATGTTAAGATTAATGTTAGATTCAGAGTGTTGAGGTTGAATGTAACACACAGGCAGATCTGTGGCAGACCCAGAAAAATGGGCTCTTAGAAAATCATATGAGCAAAGGCTTCTACCTGGTTGTTGCTCTTTCCTAGGAAGAGGGACTGCAAGTTGAAGGCAACAGCAGTGATTGGAAGACTGAACCCTAGGAATCATGGTGTCTCTCTGCACATCTTGTTATTTTCCTTATATGCCTTTAATATGTTGACAGTTTTTCACAGGATTAACAGCTTCAGTTCATCAATTTAGATTACGGGAACTGTCCTCTGCCAGTAGCAAAACACAGCTGTTTTGACAGATGACTATGTGGACCTTGCAGGATCTTACGTAAAGCCAAGCCCTGCAGAGCAGTCTTGCTGCAACAGGATTTTTGTGGTTGAGGAAGGATAATATTTCAGAAAACAGGTTTTCAGCCTAAGAGTTTTTAGATTCCTCTCTGATGGATTTGGTTAAGTATCTTGTAAGGACAGATAGTTCAGTTGGTTGCCTCCATAATCAGTAGCTAATTCATGGAATAAACAACACTTCTGAATTATTGCACTTGCTTTGTACTCAGAGTTTCAATAATATGCGACTAGACAGAAAACCATAAGGCTGCAGCTAACAAACTTTAACCAAATTTAGTGTTATTATTATTAAACTGAAGTTTCTTGAGTCTCTTGGTGTATATAATTGCCATCAGTATCTACTGAATGCCAGGGGTCTTGGATCTGAGACTATGTGTTAAATCATGTGGGGTATTCCAAAATTGTTCCTAGTCTTCATTGTTGGAACAATTTCTCTCTTCATAAATACAAACCTAACGAGGGATCTAGATTGGTGCATCCAAACATCTTTACTAGTGAGAGGTATGGAGAAATGTGGAAAAGGGAAAAGTCTGCTCTCTGGTTTCCTTGGCTTTCTTTTCTGAGGAAAAAAATCCTTTGATGCTCTTGGTTGTTGTCCTGACAGGAGGTCATGAATATTCTGGAAATTTGGAATTTTTATGGGATGGGGAAGTTCTTTCTCTGCAGCTTGGCATCTGCAGATGAACATCTGTGGAGATAAGGAGATGCTGTTGAACTTGACTGCCATAAAGGAGCACATTCTGGCTCATGGGTGGGGTTTGCATATCCGGCCCAGTTCCAGGAAACAGTAGCAAAGGTGTGAAAACACTCTGTACATCAGTGAGCAGGAATAATGACTAGAAATATTTCATACTGCTAGTGTTTCTATTCAAGTACTTATTTTATTTTAACCTTAGAAGAATGGGCTTTATCATGCATAAATAGATCACATCTTAAACATTAATTCCGGTTTTCTGTCTGGAACCTATCAGAGGTGCTGGGGCTAGTACTATTGATTATTGTTATGTTAATGTTATATACACAGTTAAATGACACATTTGCCCAGCCTCCTTACCTTGTTTTCTGATTTGCAGTGATATCAAATAATGTGCTTAATGTGTGTCCCTTTAGGATCTGACCACCTTCGAGAGAAAGATGGATTGTGGGCTGTGCTAGTTTGGCTTTCAATACTAGCAGCTCGAAAGCAGAGTGTGGAGGAGATTGTCAGGGATCACTGGGCAAAATTCGGCCGGCACTACTACTGCAGGTGAGAAGAATGAGGAAAAGGCACTTAGGCAGCTGACAGGAGAATACTACTTCAGTCGTTGCTTTAGATGTGCTCAACTTCACTTAGGTGTGTATTTGCTGTGTCTACAGAATGAAAATCTGCCACAGATTTTCACTGTTTTGTAGACAGGTTTTTCCAGATGAGTAAGTGTCAGAAAAAGGAGCAACATTTATATGTTACTGCTAGCATATGAGTAATTGAATTTTCTAGTATTGAGTGGCAGAAAGATTTGAATTATTTACTTGTGGAATGTATAGGTGCAGCTTGTTACATGATGTTGAAAAATAAACATAATCCCAGCAAGATTTACTCCTGCATTGTTTTCTGTAAGTGTCTGCATGTGACAGCATTTTAGTGAGAACTGAAACCTATGCCTGCTTCCAATTCAGGATAACTCCTCCAAAGATACAAACGTTTATTTATTTTTATTAAGGTCTCAATATGGTGAGTTCTAGCTGTCATTTTCATCTTTGCTTCTGCCTCTCTCTTAGTCCAGAGGAGTTTGTAGTTTGTTAGGTCATTTGCACACAGCTGTTCCTCAAAACATTTAGCAAAGTTTTCTCTATTTCATTTGTTGAGCGCTGCACTGATTGTGTCATTAATTTTTGAAAGCTACCTGTGTATTGGTGATGTTTTCTATGCTACTTTAGAAACTGCATTTTCTAGATCATTTCTGTTGACCCAGAGTTAGGTGGCCAGTGTAGAACTGTGGTTGCACACATGTAATAGTCAAATTGCACAGGACTTGCATGTGTGTGTTGGTTTCATTTGCAATCAGTACTTCAGTGGTCCACTTCTGATTTTTGAAGTAAGTAGCAAATTGCTAATTGTGACTATATAGGGTTCTGTGAAGGCAGAACTGTTTTCTCAGCTCTGGGGGACTTACTTTCTGGTTCTTCTTTTTTTTGGTGTATGTGCAAGGTTTGATTATGAAGCACTGGAACCCAGAACAGCGTATTTCATAATGAGAGACCTGGAAGCTTTGATCACTGACAAATCATTCAGCCATCAGCAGTTTGCTGTGGGTAACAATATCTACACTGTGGAAAGAACAGACAGCTTTGAATACATAGATCCCGTGGATGGCACTGTGACCAAAAGACAGGTATGGCTGTAGTGATGGAATGGCAAAGTTTTGCAGCTGTCATACTGTCTCCAACAGTGCTGTTTCTAAAGTTCAGCTGGCAAAGACTGTCCATTTACTTATGGGGTGGTGTTTCCTTTGCTTTGATAGATACTGCATTTCCTCCTTAAGATTAGCTGGGTCTGGACAAGATAATCCACCTTTAGTTTAGCTTGCGCTTGCTGCACATAACTGGAGACAGTGGAGTCATAGTGAACATAGGATGGGATGAAATTGCTTTTGACAACAATGCATGTATAGGGAGGATTCCCTTTCCAGACCAGTGGAAAATGACATATAGAAAGAAGGTCTTCCCTTCTTCTATTTTCTATCTGAAATCTCCACTGGCTATAAAATTCAGAAAAAATAAAAAAGTTCTTGCTTGGTGACCCACAAGATTTACATAACTGAGGTGCAATATATATTGTAACCAGTAGCATGCAGAAGACTTTAGTAGGCTGTAGCCTATGTGGGCACATTTGGCTTCCCTAGCCCAAATTATCAGTTCCTTCTGGACTCTGTCTGTACTGAGATTCCTTGATTATAAAGAACTGCAGTTCAAACTGAGCCATGAGTGTTTGGAAATTCATGATGTGCTCAAAAGTAACAATGTGCTTTTACCGGGTGTAAATGTATATTCAAGTATCTTGAATATGAGCTATGAATCCTATTAAAGTTTGTCATGATTTTATGCTGTTTGTATTTTTATTGTCCTCGTTTCTCTGGTTTTTAAATAATTTGACTGAAACAGACCCTGGCAAATGATATTACAAGCCATTAAAATTATTGTCATGCTGTTCTGCTCAGTCTTTATAGTTTCCATTCATCATTGCATCCAGAAAATAAAAGCAGCCCATCTGCCACTGAGGTACTCTCTTTTTGTGTATTACTACTGAAACAAGATATGAGGATATTGTCATATCTAAGTCCAGTGGAAAATTACAGGCATGGCAGACTTGTGACCTTTTTAGTTAAAAAAAACAGCTTGTGAATTTTCATTGCACTTTTCTTTCCCTTAATTTTTTCATCCAAAGCACTTACTCTATATTGGAATATAATTGCTAATCATATCACCATGTGACACAAATGGAGAAACATGACTTGGCCTGTTTTCAGACAGACTCTGAAAGGGAGCCCATAAAACCAGAAAGCATGTCTTTTCATAGGGAGAAGCTCTTATTTATTCAGAGTACAGTTCAACCAGTTTGTCCTTTGGCAAGGACACATTCCTAGCTTCATGTGTCTGCAGCCTCAGTGGGATTCTCAAAGCACAATAAAATAGGAGAGGATATTGATCCATGCAAATGAAACAACAGTTCACTGCTGCCATCTTCTTCAGGTAGCTTGTTCATCATCTAAATGCAGCTATCTCTTTCAGACTATCGCAGGCTTCATGCAGATTTTTCAGCTAAGTATTCAGGAACCTGATCCAGGTTTTGTTCTCCAGTAGGTAGGGGAGAGAGATTTGTATTCAGTGCAGCTGCACCGTCTCATGAATGAGAAGCTGGCTATGTGATAATTATTCAGTGTTAATAAACAACATATTCAGAAAGCAAACACAGCAGTGGGAAAACAGGCGGGAAACAATACACACATACTGCTGTTTCTAATTAATTCTGTCTGTTGAAACCCATGAATATTGTTTATCACAGTGCAATAATAATACTTAAAATTAAATGAAGCATTCTGTTTTTCTTGAAGACTGTTACAATTTTTAAAGCCCTACTGTGCTTTTGCACAATAAACACATAACAGTGCTGCTCCAGAGGATCCAACAAGCCAGGAATGGGATCAGCTGCATTTTTGTGTGAAATTTGAACTACAAGGATGAGAGGTACAAGCTGGCCATTGTACTTAAAGACCAAAGGCTTCAGAGAGACCTTATTGTGACCTTCCAGTACTTCAAAAGGGCTTGTAAGAAAGATGAGGACAATCCTTTTAGCAGAGCCTGTTGCAGTAGTACAAGTGGTAATGGCATTAAACTAAAAGAGTAAATTCAGGCTAAATATAAAGAAGACATTTTTTGCAATGAGAGTGGTGAAACACTGGCACAGGTTTCCCAGAGAGATGGTGGATGCCCTGTCCCTGGCATCATTCAAGGTCAAGTTGGATAGGGCTCTGAACAACCAGATCTATTTGAAGATGTCCCTGCTCACTGCAGTGAACATGATGACCTGATGGCATCAGGATTGAATGACCTTTAGAGGTCCTTTCCAACCCAAACCATTCTATGATTCGGTGATTATCAAAAAGTGCTTTATATGGTGCTAAAGATGTTTTGGCATATATCTGAGGAAACAAGGTTTTACTTAGGTTGTACTTACACTTTAGAATATTGGCACACTTTGTTTCCAACATCAGTGTCTTGTCAAGCTGCTGATAAAACTGGAAGAATAAAATGCATCTCTTTCAATTTTCTTCTCTCATTTTTTAATAGTTTACTGCCCTCTAAACAAAAATAGCAAGGATCTCAGTTTATGTGCTAGGCCTTTGACAACAGAAGGACTAAGGGGAAGAAAAGTTCTGTGGTTTATCAGAGATGTCACTTAGTCGAAGGGTACCATTTGCATAAACAGAACTAGAATGTGTATTAGTACACAACTGGTAGAATATTGCAATGCTACAGCTATTTATCTGTGCAGTTTAGTCCTCTGGTCTTAATGACCTTCCTGTATAGAAACTGTGGATCCAAGTGTACGATCTGTGGTCTATTAAAAAATGTGTTCATATATGCAGTACAAAAGGGGGGAGGAGAAAACAAAACAAGACGTGAATATGGGAGCAAAGAGCAAATTTTTAGTTAATTAATAAATTAATCCTCTTTATTGTGCACACAGTTAATATGCATTAATTAGTGTACTTGAAATTAATTAACACCTTAAATTTTCCAAATTGTACTACAGACTTATTGAAATTCTTGCAGTCTGATATTGATGCACAGTGTTCGTGGGGTAGCAATTGGTCCTGTCTTTTGTATTCACTGCTGACAACTGTTTTTTGATCCAGGGATTCTTAAGCCACTTACCTTTAGTGATCTTACACCTATTTCTCAGGCCATAGGTTTTGTACTCTGCCCCACAAGAGCAGTAAATCAACTCAAAAAGATAAAAACATCAGTAAGAGAGTATTTGTCATGAAGAGAGGGAAGGAGTGCACGTCATTTCTAGTCTTTAGAGGGGAAAAAAGAGTAATGGATGAGTTGTCTGAAGTTACAGGGAAAGATGAATTGCATCGAGATTACTCTTCCTTTCACTTTTATTTTGAAGCAGGGATTGGTGATTTGTAAAGGTGCTGCCACCTTACATATATGCTGTTCCTTTTTCTTTCATAGGGACTGCGGATTATTTTTTCAGATGCTTCCAGACTCATCTTCAGAATGAGTGCTTCTAGTCACGTGAGAGCTACTCTCCGGATCTATGCAGAGAGTTATGAAAAGGATCCTAGCCAACACAATAAGGAACCACAGGTAATGCAATAGCATTGTAATAAGTCGGTAAGTAATGTACTACCTCTGTTATAGCAATGGCTACAGGTTTTCATCCTTGATCAGAAACAGCACTCAAAGCTTTGACCCATGTATGTGTTTGTAGATTATTTTCCTAGTCTTGTAAATGTACACTTTTCGAGCAAGGACCAGCAATTTTAATATATGTTAGTGTAATATCTAACACAACAGAATATCAACGGCTGAGATGCCTTATGGTAAATGCTGAGCAGTGACTTCAAGTCTATTAAGAGAAACCATTCAGTCTGAATTTTTTTTAGTACTTTTTTTTAGTGTTGTGATCTGAGTTATGGAACAATATTTCTAAAATAAGATAACCATTTTTTCAAGCAGATTATCTGAGAGCCAATTAGTTAGGTCATCCCAAGGATTCCTCACAATCAGAGTACAGTTAGGAAATATGGATAACAGTCTAAACAGTGTAGGGATTCCTTGTAAGGGAAACACTTGCACTGTCTAAGAATTATCTCATATCATAACCAGACTTTTTCCTAAGAAGAGTGACGGTTGAGATTAAGTTGCTGTATCATCCAGCAGATGCCTTACACAATTAATAATATAAATCACACTTCACACTCTCCAACTTTTCCCAGTAAATGTCCTTTTTACTGTCATATACAAGAGAGGAAAAAGGATATTTAGTGGAAAAGAGGTTAAGCATTTGGCGTGTAGTAAACCAAAGCCCTGTAGTTTCAAGTCCCATGTAGTTGCATGTTCATGACTGGAATACAAATGCAAATCTACCAAAACCTAAATGTTGTCAAATTAATTTGAACGCTAGGTAAGTGTTTGATGTTTGTCTTTTGCCAGATGCTGACCATAAACTTAGTGAGTTTCTTATGCTATTATACAGTTGTGTATCAGTCATGAAGAGTGCTTCAGTTGTCATGGAAATGTTGCAGACTCCATGCCTGCAGATATCTATGAATTTTGTTTCTTTTTTTTTTAAAGTAACAGTTTGCATCCTCAGTAACTTCTTGGATAGAATATTTAAAATGTTAAAGCTCCAACAGCATAAAGGACCATATTTTAGCAATTTCACTGTTTTTCTATGTGTCTAGGTTTGCCCAGCTAGCAGGATCGTTAATACGTTTTGCTTGGGGAAGAACACTGCTACAACCCCATTTGTGCTTGCTACTATACTAGGTTTACATGGTGAAGTTTTGGTAGCTGGGTGGCTGCAGGGGTGTCTTCTGTGAGAAGTTGCTAGAAGCTGCTTCTCTGTTAAAAAGAGTCAGTTCCAGCCGGCTCCTTAGTTGGACTCACCACAAGCCAAAGCTGTAGCCTTCTTTGATAACATCCTTAAGCAGGGTAATAGACCCACTGTGCAACATGCAGGGAAGGAGAAGGGGGGATATGCATGAGAAACATCTCTGCAGGCACTGTGGTCAGTGATAGGGTTCAGCAGAATGGAGGGGGAGTGATAGGGTGGCCTGGTGGGCACCTGACAGCCAGCCAAGGCCAATGCACCACAGTTACATCAAATTTTGTTACAGCACAAATTGTTTATCGGTGGTGATTGCACTGACCATTTTAAATATGATTCTTTGTGCTATGTAAGTAAAGCATAGATGAAATGAAAATAAGTCACTGTAAGAGACAGACTATGAGTTGATTTTAGAGGTTTGAAGTGGACTTAAAGTAACCTTGTGGCATGTAACCAAAATATGTGATCTGAACATGTTTCTTGTCAGACAAGTCCTAGCAAAAAATACTAGAAAACAATGAAGCACTTACTGGCAGCTTTTTCTAGCTAAACTTTTGACTATTCCATTGGAAATGAGAATGTACATTTTAAAGTGGAATCATTACCGCATTTACAGACTATTTTATTTTCTATGAGAGGAGTGATACTCTAGTAGAATTTAGGCTTGTGTGTCTCCTAAAGTAACCTACAATCAGTACTTAGTATTTAACATTTGTTCATTTAAATGAATGGAAAATAGCTAATGTTCTCAGTGAATTTTCTATTTGTGAAGAGACTAGATTGAGGGAGCAGTGGTTATCCTTAGAAAATGAAGAATGCGCTTGTCCTACCATTGCATTTCTTTGTTCTGCTTTCATTTGCTTGAGAGGTGTATACTGTCTCACCAGCAACACAGACCATGTCCAGGGAGCAGCAAGAATGGGTCTGCTGCACAAGGCAGTAGGAGGTAGGCACTCAGACCTGCTGCACCACAGACAGTGCCCTCCTTGTCCAGGGGACAGTCCCACAGCAGGAAAGTGAGGAGGAGAGGGCAGGGCTCTGGTAAAAAGCTCCCTTAGTAAGCAATGGATCAGGTTCAGCGTTCATCTGGAGCAGCAGGAGATGGGACCAGAGAGAAAGCTGGATACAAGGCAGCAGTGTGGATCTACCCAGGAGACAGGGTCAAAATCAAAATTGGAGACAAGATACAACATATATCCAAGCAGTCTTCCAGGGAAGCACGCTGCCTATAGTGTGGGCCTGAGGTCCACCCAGGCCGGAGAGTCAGAGATAAGGCTGGAGATGAGCGCTCCTAGAGCTTAGCTCAGGCAGAGACCAATACCCCTGGGGCAGGTTGCAATGGGCCTTGGGCAGGGTGCAGGGGAGAGTCCTCAGGGGACACTAAGCAGGCCGGTAGGGCTTATGACTAGTCTCGAGGACTTCAGAGTTTGGTCTTCTATTCAGCACACCAAAAGGATCTGTTATTCCCAAGGACAGAAAAAAGGCTGGAAGTGATTTTTTCTGTGCATGTGTCGGAGCCTGTCAGATCACAACACTTTTGGCTGTTTAATCAGGATATTCACTAGTGAACAAATAATCCCAGGGGTAGAAACCTCGTTGCCTTGAAACTTGCTGCAGGGACTTTCCCGCATTTATACAGTACAGACAGGCATTTAAATATCCAGACTGCCTCAGGAAATACCTGGTACTTTAAACACCCTCCTCATCTCCTGCCATGTGCACAAAATCTGAGATAAATAGCATTTTGATCTCAATTAATACAATAAGTCCATTATTTTGTTTCTCATTGCATAGTATTGCTCCTCTTTCCTTGCCCTGGCTGGATGCTTTGCCAAAAACGAGTGCATTAAGAACAACAAGGTCATAGATTGTATCCAGCAGGCAGATGGCAGACTTCAAGGCAGTACATAAATTTTAGGACGTCTTCCTGTACAAAAAGAACTAAACACTTCCCAGGAGAACATTTGATAGTCTTCAGTGAAGTACGTAAAAGAGAGTGAATAACAAACTCCTTTTGCAGAAAACAGCATTGCTTGAAAGGGGTGCCATAGTTTTCCTGATACTGTAATTCCTTTGTTGTATGGTTTGCTTTCAAATCCACACTGATGTCCACACATCTGAAAGAGCTGTGACAGATTTGAAGTTTCAAGAATTTTGTTTTCTATTTGCTGTTAGTAATAGGAATACAGCATATCCCTAAGTGATCAGTTAGTGCAAAAGCACTGACATAAAGAAGTTTGTTAAGTATATACCTTATAGTATTTAAGAAAAGTGTTACATCTGAGATGATAAATGCATATTTTTCTGTAATTGTAGTTGATCTTTGTAATTGGGGAGATGACTATATGTAGTTTCTGTATTATTGCACTCTTTCTGAAACAGCTGATCAGGAAAAGCTCGCTTCCATACCTTTTGTATCATAAACCAAGACATAAGATCATTTGATGGTTGGCTGCATAAGTAAATATTCAGTTGGTTCTGTTTATTGTACCACCTCTCTCCAGTATCTTGTTTTAGGTAATGCACTGCTTTGTGTTTTTACCTGGTAACAATTCAGTCAGCCCCTGAACTGAAAGGTAAAAATACCTTGATATATCTCTTTGCTTTTTGTCACAAGAAATAAATGCCTCTGTCTTCACAGACAGCTCATTCATTTTGGAGACTCCATTTTGTGGAATCATTGTGATAACTAACTTGCGTTTGCCTCATATCAGCATCCTTCACCCCCTGCCCTGTTTCTTTTTCAGACAAAGCCTTTTCCAAAATTAATCATCCAACTTCTCAGTAGCATTCAAGTTCTTTTAGTTTACTTCTGCAATCTTTGACAATGTAACTGCTGATGCTGAGTCTTCTACAGATAAGCAAAAATCTGAATTACATCTTCCAATGTGCGTGTTGAGATGTGCATGTGGTTCTGGAATACCAATTATTGCAGTTTCTGAGTTGAAGTGGACCTTTTTGACCTTTTGTTCCATTTTATATGTAGGCGGGGTAGCTGTGTTGTAAACCGTAGGTGTTAATGAAAGTAAGAGTCACCAAAATAATGGTTTAGTACCATCTCTCATGCAGTTAATTGCTAATACTTTCTACCTAGAATAAAGCTTAAGCAACTTCCTGATCTACAACAAAAGAGTCCTGGGGAAAGTGGTAAAATATGCCAACAATTTGAAGTCTGAGGTCATGGTTAAATGTGAATAGCAGTGATTTCTGGCTGTTGAATGATCCATTGAAAGAAATTTGCAGAAGTAGCTTCATGGACACCTGGGAGATAAGGGGTGACTACCTTCTTTTGTGTGAAGTTCAGTTCTTCCTGTAAACCAGTATCAACAGTGAAAATCAGGATCAATAAAAAGTTACCATCACACTCTCTTCAAAGTATATTAAAAGCAATTCAATGTAGTATTTTTAAATTGTGTAACTTAGAGTGGTGATGCAGTCTAGATCTAAAACAAAATCTTGAAAACAATGCCCAACACTTCTGTAAAACTGAAATGTTCTGCTCTAGAATTGAAGACCACTCCATTGATGTGCCTTGTCACAGGTGATACCCCTCATCATTGGGTGTTCCTGAGAATATTGCTTTCCAGATAGTTTTTACATGGACAATTTATATTTTAAAATTATTTCTTTGTTTTTGACTATTCAAGTAGGCACCCAACTAGCATTTCAGAAAGCTCAGTTCATTATAAAAAACAGGTTTCTATATGAAAGTCTTATATGCATTGGATCTTTATGCATTGGCATGTATCTTTTTCTAAGAGAACAGACTTACGAGTTGTCCTAAATGTAATACAGATGTAAAATGCAGAGATATGTTCAGTGGGCATGAAGTACAAAAATAGGAGTTTATTGACCTTTAGTCTCATTTATAGCCTTACTTTATTAGGTCACCTCATTATTTGATATTTGTACATTCCCACACATGTCTTGCACTTTGTCTAGCTGCATGGATATATTATTGAACTTGGATAAGATTCAAACAGGAGGTTTCATGTACAAAGACAAATAAATAAATTATCCACTATGGTTTTACTTGTAAATCCAGCATGTCCTTCAACACCATGTTGTGCTGCTGTTTCAGGATAAGTGTCCTGGAGAGAATGTAGTCAGTAGTCTGGATTATGACTGAATTAGCTCTGTTTACAGTACGTTGTTATTCATTATCTGAATTCTGTCAGCAATAAATAGGTGTTGTCATAGAGTCACAGAATTATAGAACAGTTTGAGTTGGAAGGGACCTTAAAGATCATCTAGTTCTAACCCTCCTGCCATGGGCAGGAGCACCTTTTAGTAGACCAGGTTGCTCAGAGCTCCATCCATCGTGACTTTGGAGATGGGGCATGGGACATCTACAACTTCTCTGGAGAGCCTGTTCCAGTGCCTCACAGAATTTCTTGCTAATATCTAATCTAAACTACTCTCTTTCAGTTTGAATCCATTCCCACTTGTCCTGACACTACATGACACTTCAGAAAGTTTCTCTCTTTGTTGTAGGCTCCCTTTAGATACTGGAAGGCTGCAATGAGGTCATCCCCAAGCCTTCTCTTTGCCAGGCTGAACAAATTCAATTCTACCAGCCTTTCCTCATAGGACAGGTGCTCTATCCCTCTAATCAGCTTGGTGTCCCTCCTATGGACTCACTCCAGCAGATCCATGTTCTTCCTGTGCTGGGGACCCCAGAGCTGTGTGCAGCACTGCAGGTGGGGTCTCACCAGAGCAGAGCAGAGCAGAGGGGCAGAATCCCCTCCCTGACCCTGCTGCCCACGCTGCTTTGGATGCAGCCCAGGACACGTTAGGCTTTCTGGGCTGGGAGTGCCATGGCTGGGTCTTGTCCAGCCTCTCACCCACCAGCAGCCCCAAGTCCTTCTCAGCAGGGCTGCTCTGATCTGGTCATCCCCAGCCTGTGTTGCTACCAGGGGTTGCCCTGACCCAGGTGCAGCACCAGCACTTGGTCTTACAAACTCCATGAGATTCCCATGGACTCGCTTCTTGAGCTTGTCCATGTCCATCTGGGAGGCATCCCATCCTTCAGGTGTGTCAGCTGCACCACTCAGCTTGGGGTTATCTGCAAATCTGCTAAGGGTGTACTTGATCTGTTTGTCCATGTGAAGGTATTAAATAACACTGGTCTGAATACAGACCCCTGAGGGACACCACTTGTCGCTGATGTCAATTGGGACTGACATTGACCACTAGGACCTCTGGATGGGACTGTCAAACCAGTTTCTCATCCACTGAACAATTCACCTGTTGCATCCATCTCTCTCCAATCCAGAGAGAAAGATGTTGTGGTGGACTGTGCCAAAGGCTTTACAAAGGTCCAGATAAATTACATCTGTAACCATTCCCTTCCCCACTGCTGCAGTCACGCCATCATAGAAAGCCACTGGGTTGGTCAGGTAAGACCTGTGCTGGCTATCCTGAATCACCTCCCTGTCCTACATGTGCACAGCTCTAGGGGTATCTGTTCCATGATTTTCCCAGGGCAGAGGCAAGGGTGACAGGTCAGTAGTTCAGGGTCTTCCTTTCTACCCTTCTTAAAGGTGGGTATGATGTTTCTCCTTTTCCAGTCACCTGGGACTTGGCCTGGCTGCCATGACTTTTCAAATATTAGGGAGAGTGGCTCTGCAACTACATCAACCAATTCCCTCAGTCCTGTGCAATCTATATTGGGTACTCTTTAAATGGGATGTAGTGAATCACAAATGGTGCAGTTACTTTTGCCAAAAATTGATAAACAACATGCTAGTTAACTAAAGAATCATTCGATTAGCAGCAACCAAGCAAAGATTTGGGGGCAGGAGTTGTTACTTTGGGTTTTTATTGGAAAAGGCGAGCCAATTAAAAAGGCAAAGAAAAATGTTAAAAGTATGTCTTGATCATCAAACATTGTATTTCTGAAACAATTTTTGAACAGCGAACAGCAGAGGGCAAAAGCCCCTGATTTTCAGGTGGATCTTATTTGGTATATGAAAAAATTTGTTGTATGTGGTTGTATATAAGAGTGATTATATAAAGTGCATGTTTGTGGTGGAAGATGGTCCAAGAGCAGGAAACTGAAATCTACAACCCGGAAGTCCTATGTTCTGTATCACTTCATAGGGACAAAATTAAAGGCATCTGTATGGTTCTGTCAAGACACTGATACAACACTAAGCACAAGTGCATTTTTCTAGAAAATTATTGCCTCTTTGTTTACTTTTGAGGCAATGGGTTTTTTAGCATGGCTCTGGTTAGCTATTAGAACATACAGTACGGTTCGTAAAAATCATATAAAGTTGTTCTGGTTTCATCTGACTACAATTAATTTTCTTCTTAGTAGGTGGTACAGTGCTGGTTTGGATATGGAATGAGAACAGTCTTGATAACATAGTGATGTTTTAGTTGTTGCTAAGTAGAGCTTAACCTATGTCAAGGACTCAGTCTCCTGTGCTCAGTCAGTGAGGAGGTGTGCAAGAATCTGGGAGAGACCATAGCTGTGACAGATGACCTGAACTTCTCAAAGGGATATTTCATACCACAGAATGTCGTGTTTGGTGTATTAACTGTGGGGGAGTTAGCTGTGAGGGGCTGATGGCTGCTCAGGTCAGGCTGATCATTGATCAGTGGGTGCTGTGCTGTTGTATTATGCATCACTTGTGGGAGTTTGGTTGGCTTTTATTCCTCTCTCTTTTTCCTTTATTATTAATTTTGTTATTGTATTTTAGTTTCAGTTATTAAACTGTGCTTATCTCAGCCCATGGGTTTTGCCTTTTTCCAATTCTCTGCCAGTCTACCAGGGGCAGTGGAGTGAGTGAGCAGCTCTGTGGTACTTAGTTGCTGGCTGCAGTTGAACCATAATAAAAGTTTTGCCTTTACTATTAAAATTCATAGGATTTTCTTAGAGGGCACACGTAATGTGGAAACACACTCTTAGATAATGCAACATGTTTGTACTATTCAGGCAATTTAGATTCAGATTCTTCCCAAAGTCACACCACAGAGTGAACAAATTTTCTATCAGCTGGGGCTGCAAAGGAAATAAATCATGGGACAGTAATTGTAAAATATTCCATGAATCAAGAAAACTAGTTATTAAACCTGATCTTCCCTCAAAACTCTTTGGATATACCAAAAAAGAAATAACCTTTTGCAAACACAGATGTCGTCATTCACCGCTCAGTTTACATTTTCCTTCTGTTTATTTCACCCCTCATGCCTGCCCTCCTCTATAGCTAGAGGCAGAACAACTGGCTTCTTGACCTTCATTATAATTTTGAGTTAACAGGCAAACCATGCACAAGAATTGAGAGGTCAATATCCTTTTTTTCTGTGGAAGGTGTTCTTTGTGGTAATCAGCTGAATGCCACCAGTGCTGTGGGTGTTACAGAGTCAGATCAGTTTGTTTCACAATGAACCAGGCTATCCACATTGCTTAGCTCTTTTAGGACAGGTGGCTGTAGCATAAACCTTCCCAAAGACTTCTGTTTTTTTTAAGAATGGAAGGCCAAAGCAGGCACATTGTGCTGAGCTGTATGTTGAGCTCTTATGGCAGAAGCTCTGCAGGATGTACAGGCACATGCTGAGCTTTTAACCTGCAAGCAGGTACATTTCAGCCCTGCCTAACTCTTTGATAAACCAGATGCATCATGGCACAAATCTTACCTGTGACCTTGATTAGAAGAGAGGTAGTTATATGGAATTTTCTTGCAAGGTCACAGAGTGAAAAATTGCTGCATGTGCCAAGCAGGAATGATACGTGTCTGACAGCACTGGTACAGATTATTCCCAAGCAAAAGGCTTTTAATCTTTATTTGCCTGATGTTAGATATCTGCTTGCTTGATTTATTTCCTCCTAATCATTCCTCCCAGTTATTTTTTTTAGAGATATAACTTCTATCTGTGATTACTAAAGCAAGATTCCAATTAAGTCAGTTCTGTTAATTTTCAAGTGTTAACTTTTATCTAAAGGGTAATATGCCATATGTCCTAAACAGTTGCCAAGAGATAAGTGTGCAATTTAACATACAAAGTAATTGCAATTGACATTTAGAGCTGACACATCAATAGTAAAGTTTTACAATTTCTCAAGTACAGAGAACCATTGAAAAATACTCTTTAATCAAGATCTCTTTGAGATACAGAAGTCTTTCTAGAGGAATATTAATAATAAATGGTTGGCTGAGATTTATCTGTTGCAACTGAAATGTAAACTATTCATGACAGAGGTAAAGGAATTTTTAAAAGGCATGTGCAGTCCTTGTTTCTTGTTATTCCGTCCTGTTCTTGCCATTCCACATAAAATGTACTTTTGCCTTTTTTACGTCTTTCAGATAAAGAAAGTGTAAAAATTAAATTGAAGTGTGAAAAGACAGAATTAAAAAAGGACTTCCTCTGTTGAGAAGCATGATTGTAACAAGCAGAATACTTAGTAGTAATTAGAATCATTTGGCAAGCTAAATTGTTTATGTAAATGGATGTCACATAAACACGTTTGACTCTGTGTTTTGTTCCAACATTGTGTCAAGTGGTGCTTGTAGTTTTTGGGGTTTTTTAATTCAGAGTGCATTTGTTGCCTAAAAAGCAGGGTCTAGTAAAGTGGATCAGTAGATTTGCTTTTTAATTTTCCCAGTGATTTTTAGATTAAATAAGGAAGAGATTTATTAGAAAAGTGCTGGAGAACTTCAAATGCTTTAGTCTCATCCAGACCTTATGATTTGGCACATTTTAGTATTTACTTTTGCGGCATTTGCTTATGGATGTGAACCTGTGCTCTACATATTAATCTTCTCTAAGTATATTTGACTTTAGTAGACTTGTGTTCTGCTTCAGTGATTATTCTGTAGATGGATATCTACAAATATGGAGCTTTTTTAACAATAACATGTCAGACTGCTCACACTTGTGCGTAACTGGGCTTAATCATAAACTCACTTGACACCAGTGGCATTCATGATGTTGTTCCATGACTCTGCTTGGACAGTTACTCTCTTCACTCTCTTGATTTAACTGTCTGATTGTTTGCATAAATAAAGCAAACACCTCATCCTGTCAGAAACTGTTAGATGGCTGAAACAGCTCCAAAGTATTGATTATATTAGGCTTATTAAAAAAGATACCTGTAAATTTCAGCTCTCTGGAATTACTGTTTTGTTTCATTTGTTTTTCAAACCTAATGTGTGTGAAGCTGGAATTAGTTCATTTGAAAAGAGCAGCTCGGGGAAATCTAAGGGTCAAAGAATTGGTTTGATTCTTCCAAATATATGGTTCTCTGAAAAGAAAGTTTTCACACAAAACTCAGCTCTGCCATTTTGTCTTTGTGTATCATTTAACTAACTGAAAGAAGATTCAATTGCCATTTTAAAAATTGTGTTTTACTTGATTTTCATGGGGTGCTTTCATAGTTGTTATCTACTCACCCATCCAGGCATGTAAATGGCCATTTAATAATGAAGCCTGAAACTTGAAAGTTTATGCCGTTCTGTTGGAATTTATCCTATTAATAAAATTTCATGTGGTAGTAGCCAAAACACACTTCTGTGAATTCTGTTAAGGTAGTTGTTACAGTACCTTCTGACCCTAGGTTTCACATATTAAGTGTATTTAGGAAGAAAATACTATCTGTGTGGCTTCCATTCATCAGAATAGAAACAGTTCTGCTGTGATTTCTCTGCTGTTTTGTACAGCAGATTTCAAAGAGCTCCACAATTCCTGTTACATAGAGGCATGATGAGTACAGTGTATTTACTGCTTTCTCATTTTTGCATTGCTTACCTATATTCAATGTAACACTTCACAAAACATATGCTAAGCATGATACTTCATTGTGTCAAATGTAACACTAATAAACACAGTTGCATCACATTTTGGTGTTACTGAGTTGTTTACTATTATTATTGTATAATTCTACAGTTAAAAGAAGGATTTATAAGTGTAAGATTTCTTTCGATATTTCTGCTTTATGTAATTCAATGTATTTCTTCATCTTTAGGCTGTGCTGAGTCCTCTTATAGCAATTGCACTGAAAATATCTCAGATTCATGAGAGGACAGGACGAAAGGGACCCACTGTCATCACCTGAAGCCACGGAAGATTGTTAAACCAGGGCCAAAAGAGGAACAGCAAGGAAGAGACAGAACCTTGTTAAGACTTGTTAGCCATTTGTGCCTTGTATGATTTAAAAAGTTTTCTTGGGGAGAGAGGTAGGGTGGGAAGAAAAATTCAGTATAACATTGAGCATAATCATGTGCATTGATCTCCAAATGCAATAGTGTATTGACTTCTTTGTTTTACCTGCCATATCATAATTTCTGATAACAGTATAGCCAAAGAAAGAGGCCTTAACTTTCAAATGTTGTTAGTAATGTAGCAGAATATGACAACTGCTTGGTTTTGAATGCTGTGATTATAATTGGAGACATTTCAACTAGGGAGAGAGAAGGGGGAATTGCAAAGCAAAGACATGCTTGGTGAGTATTGTTTGGGATTCTTGTCACCTTCTGGTAGGTTTCTGAAGAGGTGTTCAGAGCATGTCTGAATCATAAGGCTGTGCACTAAGCTCTACACAGGGTGTTTTTCCTCCCCTGGCACAATGCCTCCTCTCTGGCCTCTCCTGTTGCTCACAGATGCATACTGACAGCAGTGTTGTATACACATTTACACTTGCTCCCAAAGAAGGGGTTATTCCATACATTTTTACCCGTGCTTTTAAAACATATCAATGTGACTTGTGCCTTTAAATTTTCGATACTTTTTGACTCTTTGGTTGTTTTCCTCCAAAAGGAGGCCTTTGTGCTCTAGAGCTATTTTTGTCCTTCCAGCAATATGTCGGGTATGGAATCTGACTGTCTTCCACAATATTCCTCATGTCAGGAGATGATACTGGTGCTTACTGTGTTAGAAAGGTAGCCTCTGCAAGTTCAGCAATTCTTTAAGAAGGAGTAATGGAAGTTTTTTTAAGTCTTTGGAATATTCATGCTCCACTTACCACAAAGTGAAGTTAGTGAGAAGGAATTAAACAAACACTAATCAATTGAATAGAAATACCAGTCTGATTCACCCTCTGGACACAGTTTCTACTAGATTCTTGGTAACAGTGGATCATGCAATAAAAGTTTGGGGAGTGCAAGAGACATCCCGGCATAGATCTGAGAAGGCTGTTGGGGATATGGACATCAGCATTTTTTTTGCTTGTGAAATGATACAGCAGTTCTAGCTACACTACTGTGCTCTGAAAAAGAGCACGAACACTTTATGCATGTGATTTGCTTGAAAGCTTTGCTTCCTTGGAAACTTGTGGTCACTTGTATCATTTGTCAAGGTGGCTTTGTGCAGCTTGCCTTTTTGCAGTGTATTTCAATTCATTGTGGTTGTCAAATTTTAGTGCAATTTATATAATATTGCAGCAAAGGAAATTGTTTCAATTTCTTTCAACACTTCTGTCAAAAAATGACTATGGCACTTAGTACACAATAAAGAGTAATGCTGTATATCTGTCTTAATATGTAATTGTGGATGAGACACCCTGCACCTTCAAGCATCCTAATAAAATTGCCTTTATTACAATTACATTATTACTTAATTGACTCTAAACAAATGAGGTGTGAATGTTTTCATGTAGTATCCTACCTTACCATTAAGTATTCCCATAAACCAAAAAAGATTTTAAGACTTTAGTTCTTTTCATAAAGATTTTACTTTCATATGATCATAATATTCTCACACAGTTTAGACATCTGATTTTGAATGTAAGAGCATTCATCTTCACATAATCCTTGCTCATCTAATATTTCATATTTATTATAGATTAAAGTTCTCTAGGTGCACGATAATAAGCTCCTAACTAGTAGATCACATATGGTCAAGCATAGACACACTGTGGATTATGACAGGTCAAATTACTGGGTTGCGTGAAAGAACATTCTGAAAGTCAGACCACTAAAATTTCTAAAATCTCTTACACATTCTCTGACAATGAAATAATTTTTGATCACATAGTGAACTAGCTGTTTATACTATGGAGTAGCCCATTTGCCAAGCTTTTCTGAAATGGGGAGAATGCAGATTGAAAAGTAAGATGTGCTGAAGCCAGGTGTCTTTGAGGATGCGGTGGGAAGACTCATGAAGAACAGATGAGGACTGTAAAGAATGATACTTGTGCTTTTATCAGAAAGTTTATTTGTCACTAGAGCTGCAGTAGATGGCAGTCTGCTTTTAAGAAGGCAGTCATCATAAACGGGCAAATTTTAAAATCTCTGTATTGACTTTGTCCTGGGCTGCAGAAATGTTAGTTGTGCCTATATACTGAAATGGAGAAAAGGGCAGTTTGTGTGTGGTTTTCAGTATCTGTCCAACAGCAGACTTGCAGAAGCAGCCTAACTCCAAATCCACTCACCATCCCTTTATCGTGATGGGTGATACTGGTAAAATGTAACTGGTAGTTTTCAGCAGTTAATTGCTTTTCTTTGCAATAAGATGAATAAAACTTTGTAAGGCTCAAGTACAGTGTATATCTTGATATCTGATGTGTGTGGGAGAGGACGGTAGCCGCAGTCTCATAAAGTGTGCTGCATTTCCTGAGGTCTTTTAATTAACATGAGAGATGAATGCACGGAAAAAAGCAAGGTATGTGAACTTATAAAAAGATGCAAGGCTCCTAAAAACAGATGATACATTTAGCAGAGAGAAAATTGTTATTAATATTGTTCATCTTATCACAGTGTCTAGGCACTGTGACAGAGACCCACACCCTTTTGTACTATTGTTGAATTAGCAGTTTCCTCAAGTCTGGAAGTTGCAAGATTCCTGTATTATTCAGCTGTGATTGCACTAACATTCACTTGGACAATTCTGTTTCCCAAAACTTCAGACTTTCTCTGTGTTCAGAGACAATTTGGAAGGCACTAAACTACTCACCTCTGAACGACAGGATAACAGAATCCACAAGGTTGGAAGGGGCCATCTAGTACATCAGGACTAAAATCACCTAGTCTGTGTCCAGCTCACAGCAGTGTCAGATAGAGGAGGCTGCCCAGGACCATGTCTAGTTGTTTTGATTATCTCCAAGGGCTGAGACTCCACAACCACTCTGGATAAACTATTCAAGTGATTGACTGCTCTCATAATGAGAGGGAAAAAAACAAACGAAAACAAAAAACACCAAAACCTTCCTGAGTGTTCAGAGGGAATTTCATGTGATTCCGTTTGAATCTTGCCCTGTCACTGAGAAGAACCTGGGTCCATACACTTCTTACTTTTCCATCAAGTATTTCTAGAACTCGGTAAGATCCTTCATGAGCCTTCTCTTCTCCAGATTCAGCATTCCCAACTCTCTTCAGTGTCTCATCATATGACAAATGTTCCAGTCCCTTTGTCTTTGTGGCCTTTTGCTGGAGGTACTCTGGAATGCCCATGTCTGTTTCTTTCTTGGGAAGCTCAGACCTGGAGCCAGCACTCCAGATGTATCTTGCTCCACCAGTGCTGGAGCAGAGGTGAAAGATCACCTTCCTCCACCTGCAGCCACTGTTTTTCCTGATGCAACCCAGGATGTCATTTGCTGTCTTTGCTGTGCAGGTGAGTTGCTGGTGAGTTGACAACTTTTTATTCAGCATGTGACCCCTGGATCCTTCTCTTGGAGCTCTTTTCCAGCCTACTGGCCCCAGCATGTATTGCTGCCTGGGTTTGTTCCTCCACAAGGGCAGGACTTCCCTTTGTTGAAGTTCATGAGGTTCCTGTCAGCCTAATTGTCCAGCCTTTCCAGGTTCCTCAGAATGGCAGCATGTTCTCTTGAAATGCCAGCCGCTCCATATAGTGTTGTATCATCTGCAAAACTGCCAAAGATGTGCTCTGCCCCATGATCCAGATGTGCCAGTATTGGCTACAATATTGACCCCTGGGTGACACTGCTGGGCACTGGCCTCCAATGGACTTTTTAGCAGTGATCACAGCAGCTGGCCACTGAGCTGATTTTTGAATCCACCTCACTGTCCACGTACCTAAATTGTGTTGTATCAGTCTATGAAAATGTTTTTGGTGACGGTGTCCAAAGCCTTACTAAAGGTGAGGTAAACAACATCCACTGCTTTCCCATCATCCACCAAACCCATCATCTTATCACTGTAGAAGGTCATCAAGTTGGTTAAGCATTATTTGCCTTTCATAATGCCTGCTGCCTGATCCTAGTTGCCTTCTTGTCCTTAGTTTGGCAAGAATTTTGCCATAGCTTTGGCAAGGATTTCCAGGATTGGCTGCTCCATCACCTCCCCAGGAAGTAAGGTGAGACTGACCAGCATGTAACTCCCCAGATTCTCCTTCTCTTAAGACAGGAGTGATATTTGCTCTCTTACCTCAGGAACCACTCCCAGTCACCACAGTCTTTCAAAGGCGACGGAGGGTAGCTTGCAATGGCATGACTCAGCTTCTTCAGCTCTGTGCATGCCATCCTAAGTCATCCCACAGATTTGTGTGCGAACTGTGTTTTCAAGTGCTCCCTGACATTTTCTTGCTCCGTCCAAGTTAAGTCTTCCTCACTCCAGATTTTTCCTCTAGTCTCAAAGGCCTACAATTCCTGAAGGCTGCTGTTACCAGTAAAGATGGAGGCAAAGAAGGCATTGAGCACCTCAGCCTTTTCTATGTCCTCTTTCAACTCATGTAACTATAGAAACTTTGCCCATTACCCTTCACATTCCTCACCTGTCCTAGTTTTGGCCAGGACAGAGTTATTTTTTTCATTTGCTGGGATCGGGGCATGGGAAGGGCACAGAGACTGTAGCCATATGGATGTGTCCAGGGGATTTATTCTCTACCACTCCTGTCATCACTGTGGGCCATGGCTTTGGGTGGAAGAAAAGGCACAGTGGAAGTGCAGCCATTTTTGTTCCCTCTCTACCTGGGGGAAGCAAAGCACCAAACAGACTGGTGCAGTTGATGCGGTCTGGTTGGAGCAGTGCACTCTCTGGCTTGGGGGTTTGTCCATCATTGTCTTCCATTGTCTCAGGCTCAGGGAAAAAACCACTGTGTTGGCTGTGGTAATGTCTGCTCTTTTCTCCTTTGTTTCAGGAAAAGCTGCATGGCTATCAGGGTTGCGTTAGCATCTGCCATTTTTTCTCCTTTGTCTCAGGAAAAGCTGCATGTCACTGGCCATGGTAGTAACAGAGGGGTTGGACTTCCATAAGCATTTTTTGCATGTAATTACCCTCTTTTACACATTGTTATTAGTATTGTTTCTGTCACTGTTTGTTTTCCTTATCTCATTACTATTTTTCCAGTAAAATGTTGTCTCAACCCATAATCTCTGCCTTTTTGTCCCTTTCTCACTGGAGGGATTGGGAGGAAAGGAAGTGGCTGCCTGGAGCTTAATTTCAGCTGGTCTTAAACCACAACATCACCTCATTCAACTCCAGGTGGGCTTTGACTTTCCTCATCTCATCCCTGCATGATTAGACAGGTGCTCTGTGTTCCTCCTAGTTCAGCTGTCCCTGCTTCCACTTATCATACATTTTCTGTTTATGTCTGAGTTTAGTCAGGGGCTCTCTGCCCATCCATGCAGGCCTTTTGCTGCCTTTGATTTCTGCATGTCAGGTGGAACCATTCCTGAACTTAAAGAGGTGATCCTTGAAAATTAAACATGTGTCCTGGACTCATCTTTTCTCCAGGGCCAGAACATATGGGACTCTTCCAAGCAACTCTAAAGGTGTTAAAATCTGCTCTGCAAACTTTGGTTCCATTCTTTGCTGTTCTCTCTCCTCTCAAATTTCTGGATTCACCATCTCATGATCACTGCAACAAGAGCCTTCACATGCCCATGCAATTAATTCTTCTGCTGTTGTGAGTGCCAAGATTGTCTCCTCAGTCACCACTGTCAGGAAGTTGTTTGTCAATGCGCTGAAAGAATCTGTTCTGTTCTGGAGCTTTAGTTTGACCGGTTCATGTCCTTCAGCCCAAAGAAAATTCCTTTTAATGTAAAATTTACAGCTGCTACTCTTGGCAAAGATAATTTCATGCTATTAAGGATGATCAAAACCAAACTGTTTAAAACATTTTGCTGCTTTAAGATTGTTGATGTTTTTTGAGCTCATTGCCCCTGCCATTATCCATTAAGTTCATAATCAAATAGTTCATTAGCTGAAAAGACAAACTAAAAACCAGATGGTATCAAAATACTAGGTATTAACTTTAATGTTCTCCTTATCTCAGTAATTTTTGTGTATCAAATACTTTATTGTATACTGCAGGTTGAAGATGTACTTATCTTCAGTTTCACATTTTTGGATCCATTATGATCTCACAACATCTGCAGAGGACTGGAGCTAAAATGTGGCAGTACAGGACTCTCGTGGGGAACTGGGAGAAAGGAAAGAGGTTTAAGTCTTCCTGATGGTTCATAAATTATGTGGAAATTCTCTGAATGCATTTCCAATAGCAAACCTTACCAAGAGCAAACTTCAATGGTGCTCCTGCAAAACTTGCTCTCAGTATGACTCAGAACTGTAGTCCCAGCCATTTCCCACTCATTTGGTCTTGCTTTAATATCACCTAGTGGAAAAGTTAGATTTACACAGGAAAAGAAAGTAAGCCGGGCATGCACAGGACAAGCATTTTGCTGTGGGATATCTCCTGGTTAATCAGCCTCGTCTGCTGTGATTGATCTCTGCATGGATACTTGTGCAGTGCCTGCTGCCTTTAGCATCTGGAACTCTGGGGTAAAGAACCAGGAGATTTTGGGGGATGGGTATGGTAATGGTAGGAGGTAAGACCATAGTGAGGTCACTCAAGTAGATCACCACTTGAACTGTTCTGGAAACAATGTGTTGTGTTCGCCTGACTTTTATTGATCTCTATGCTGTGCTGCTTCTCAGTCACTTTGAAAAATATTTGTATCTTCTGTCTCTTTCACAGACTCTTTTTTCTCTCTCTGGGTACTTTGCTACATTTCTCATCCAAAATCTGTCTTGAAAGGATTTTTCTTCCTCTGTAGTTTGTCCACGCCATTTTATTTTTCTTTCCTTTCTACTTACAGTAACTGAAGGTTTGTATGCTGTTCCCATAAAAGATGAAATTCTTTGAAAGACAAAACTGGTGTAATTATCTGTTCCCTGGCCTTAGCCATTGCTGCCATCATGGCTTGCATGTACAGCCATAATGCTTAACTTGTAGTCTTACAGTATGTGAGCATCTGGAAAGTGTGATAGATTTTCTGTCTTGCTGGTCTATAACAAAATGAGTTAACAAAAAAAATTTGCCTCAGTGATTTTGTGGGAGGAAGGATACATGTAACAGAAGAAGGACAAGTCCAAGCCTGTCCTTTTTCTGGTATTTGTTATGTAATTATGAGGCCACTTGTGTCAGAAACAGGGTACAGGGTCCCTTTTTTCTGTTCCCACAGTCTTGAGTAAGCTGTGATGGAAGCAACTGCTATTAGAGTCGGCTCAGAGGAGTCAGAGATTATTTTCCTCCTGCAGTTGCTAGTTCTCTCTGATGAGCTGTAAGCATAACCAGGGCTCTCTGTTTGGCAGCTCGGTGGTGTATTTTATTGTGCCCTTATCCTGAATCGTGGGCACCTTGTATCATAAAAGCAAATACAAGGCGTTTGTTTTAAATACAAAATTTATTCATGAATTCACTAGTAAAATAGCAGTTATTTTTACACCCACATGAAACAAATAACATGAAAGGCATACAATATAAAAAAAATCAGTTACAACCAATAACCTGCAAATTTCAAACCAAAGCTGAGTTAGTAGGTTTCCCAAGTCAGCTAATGTTTCAAAACCACAAATGATGGCTTTTCTTTGAAACTCCTCATGAAGCACAAGACAAGATTGGTAACACCATGATACTTCTTTTATCTTGCAGCATAAGAAACTCCTATTGCCAGAGATGGGGACTTCTACAAGATACAGCCTGAGCATTTCTATCTCTTTGGAGATTTATTCTAATTTGAAGTGCTGAGAACCTTTACCCCTCTAACTCCACTCTAAGTCACAAATGATCAACCCTTTTCCTGTGCAATTTCACCCTAAGTAAGGTACTATTAGGGATCACTGACATAAGTCTTCCAGTTTTCCCTGCTTCACAGATGCAGGATTTTACTGGCTGCCCATTTCACATGTTTTGATAGGTTTCTCTTCCTGAGGTCCTCTGGAAGTCTGTATCCTGTTGGCAGCTACTTTATTTCATGGATATATGAGAATTTAATTCCACTCTGGGGTTTGGGTCTTGGTCAGCTGTTTGCTGCTGCTCCACATATAATGTATATGGTGGTGGCTGTTCCTGCTCATTTGTTTCACTGACAAGCTCAGCACAGCTTTCACTATATGGAGGTGGAGGGATACTGATGAATTCTTGCTGTTTTAGTGTGGAGACAACTGACAGGGCGGAGATCAGTTTTTCAGGATCTATGCTGTCTTCATAAGAGGGAGGATAGAAGTCAGGCCTAAAACAAGCAAACCGAAAAGAAACAGGTCATAGATGCTTCATCTGTTATATTTCTAAAATTTAGATAAGGCTTTAGCTATAAACAGACACCTAAGTAGGTTTAGAGCAATGGAATATATTAATATAACAAAGTAGGCATAACTGGGATAATTTCCCTTATCTTTGTACAAAGCATTTTATTAAAACACAGCATTCTAAAAAGACAAGCCTTCCTCATGAAAATTCCCCCCCATGACATACAAACACTCATGCCTGTAAGTATTTCACCAAGTGCCTGAGAAAAGTTTAATTTGGAAGAAGAATGAGATAAGTGTTCTAAGTTATTTATTATTACAATAACCATTGTTTTCCACTTTTAAAATAAATTTGGTATGTCTCTACTTATCTAACCAAAATTTGCTGAATGTTGTTTTTATAGTGCCTTTAGAGCACCCATTGTCAGTGTTTATAGTGTGGTTTCCACAACAGTCCAGGAGAAGTAATTTATATCCAGTGACTGTGTTAAAGAGTTTTACCAGGCCTAGTGCCAATCAGTTTAAGAAACTCTCTCTCTCAAAGCATCAGACTCTATTAAGAAACAAAATCATAGGGTCACAGAATGTTTTGTGTTGGAAGGGACCTTAATGATCGTTCAGTTCCTGCCATGGGCAGTGACACTTTCCACTAGGCCAGGCTGTCCATCCAACCTGGCCTTGAACACTTCCAGGGATGGGGCAGCCACAGCTTCTCTGGGCAACCTGCTCCAGTGTCTCACTACCCTCACAGTAAAGCATTTTTTTCCTAATACCTAATCTAAACATGGCTTTTCTTCATTTGAAACCATTCCCCCTTGTCCTGTCATTACATGTTCTTAAAAAAAAGACACTCTCCATCTTTCCTGTAAGTTTCTTTCATGTACACAGGGTGCTATAGTCTCACTGAAACCTTCTCCTGGCTTAGTAGCTCCAGCTCTCTCAGCCTGCCTTTATAGGAGAGGTGTTCCAGTCCCCTGATCATCTTCATGGACCTCCAGACTCACTGCAGCGGGTCCATGCCTTTCCTGTGCCAAGGACCCCAGAGCTGGATGCAGTGCTCCAGGTGGGGACTCACTAAGACACAGTAGAGGAGCAGAAACCTCTCCCTCAAGGTGTTGGTCACATTTCTTGGGATGCAGCCCAGGACACATTTGGCTTTCTGGGCTGTGAGTGCACATTGCTGGGTCACACTGTGCTGCTCCTCAACAACTCCCCCAAGTTCTCCCCAGGACTGCTCTCAATCCATTCTCTGCCCAGCCTGTGTTTGCACTTGGATTTGTGCCAACCCAGATGCGGGACCTCGCACTTGGCCTTGTTGAATTTCATGAGGTTTTCAAATGGCAGGGAGGACAATTAGACAAGGAAACTTTAGCAGGAGCCATATAATGAATGAGCTGAGGCCCCCTGCACATCTCAACTTTGATAACTTACATGAGCACCTACCCCACAGCAGCATCTTAAATTGTCTGCTGAGATGCAACTCAGGATGCTTCTGCGTGAAGTTGGTGTAGCTGCACTTGCTGCCTCCATGAAGCTTTGGAAACTCTGAAATCTTCTCTGTTTCATGTGGTATACCTTACCTTATGTAGTGTCTGCATGAATGGCTCTTTGCAGTTTGCCGCTTGCTCTAGCAAATAAAAATTCAGTCTACAGTTCTCTCCACAGAAATATAATTAAATGACTACAAGATTTTCATTTTGTAAAAACCTTGTATTGCTTCCTTCTTCTCACAGTATTTTACAAAATAACATCCCTCCCTCCCAATTCATCTGCAGCACGTACCTGTCTATGGTGCAGACATGTAGTTCTCTGTGGCTGGGATTTCGAATGAAGATGCCAAGGGCCCTGTATTTCAGAACTTCATGGAAAGTGCTCCAGAAAATGCCAGTAACAAGGAGAAAGAGCCCCAGAGCTAACAGGCAATAAAACACTAGCTTGTTGTTTCCACATCTGCACATGGAGGAATTTGTAGACATGCAAAGTACTCCCAGGCAAATAGTGGAGAAACTGAGTAAGAGCATAAAAAGACGAATGGAAGTAAAAACACCTTTTGGCATCTTTCACAGAAGACACAGCACTTTGTTCCTGTCTGCTGTTTGCTTGCTCTCTCTGCTGTACTTCTCATCTTCATGTATGGGTATTTTATATACCCCAGGACCAACTGGCCTTTACAAAATTAAGAGAAGCAGGAAGTTTTAACATACTCATTAACTCTTGGAGAGACTTATAAACTCTTTTGAGATTAATTTGTAACCTTCGACATACTTTCAGGAAGGAAGCAGAAACTTCCTGAACCATCCCTTTGCTGTTGTAATCTCTGGTGTGTAAAATTGGACTGCTACCTTCATTGTATGTTATGATTTTCAGCGGTTTATACATCTTGCTGCTTATGAATGAGACCTGTATTTGTTAAATTTGACTTACTTGACTTTAGAAGAAAAGAATCCAACAACCAGAAGAAAAGCAGTTCATAAACCCCCATTAAATCTGGAAGACAAAATACGCTTTTTATACATGCAGACATTGACACAGGAGGGAAATGGGCATAGATATTAACTGCTGTTCTCTGACGGGGGCATAACATCTCATCTCTTCTCTCTGACTTGTCCAGATAAGGTAGCACTAAGGAATGTTAGTGTCTGACAGGTATCAATCTAGGTTCAACAAAGGATTTACTTCTCTAAGCACTAGCTGTTGCCACCCAATACCTTGGTCCAGAGAGGCTAGGAAGCTGACATGAAGCACTTGCAAGACCTGTTCCCGTAAAGGAGTCCAGGACCTCAGACTGGGACGCAGGGCAGCCCTGAGGGGTGTCTGTGAGCTCCCAGAAGAAGCAGCAGGAGGAAATACATCTCTTAGTAAGCAGGTTTCCTAGATGTGAAGTTACCCAAAGACATGTTGGGTTCTGACTAGCACTCAGAGCTTTCTCCCTGGCTGCCTAACTTTGGTGGTTATTACTGGATGGTAATTACAACAGGCAGCTCACACCTCCCTCTACTGCTTTGTAAGGTTCAAGCTGCAAAAACAGCAAGAAATGTAACTGCAAAAACAACTGGTGAGCACAACAAACAGACTTCTTCCCCCAAAAGAGCTGCTCCATTGGAAGAGACATAACATGGAGCAGATTCCCACTAATGTGAGTTGCCACTTAGCATGTGTTCAGGTGATGCTTCTTGGGGACTGGGCGATCAGAGAAAACTGTTGTTTTAGGCACTGGTTTCACCAAATTCAGGTATTTAAAGGAGGTGGCCCAGTTGTGACAGAGGAAATCAGTAACCAGGAGGGTAGAGCCATGTGTTGGGGGTAGGAGTTTGTGCAGAGACTGTGAGAGTGGAGACTGACATGAGAGACAGGTGGAGCACAGCAAAAGGGTAGAGTCAGTGCTCCTGGATGCCCAATCAACAGCAACAGCTGCTCTTTCAGAAATGTAACTACAAAAACATAATGTGATGGAAACACATTAAAATAAATTGTTTCAATAGGCAAGTAATTTACATCTGTCTGGCCTAATATGAAGTCCACCAGTTCATCTTCCTGTCACTGCAGGACTGTTTTCCAGGACACCCTTGTTTCATGCTCTGTTGTTTCAAATACTAATGAATGCTCTTCCTGCCATTTGTTTTTCCCATAGGTTAACAGATCCAGCTGAATTTACAATAATATTTTTCTTACATAATTTCTACTTTCTGCATATCTGTTAAGCATACTTTATTTTACAAAATGCTTTTTATTACTTCTGGGATTTTTGATGTTTCCGATCTTAACTCACCTAAATAGAAATACAGCATTATTCCTGACTGTTTTCTTAAATTCAGGTAATTAATGTAATTCACATCTTCTGTAGTCCAGCTCCTTCTGCTACAAGACAGTATTTCTGAAAGAATGATATTGATAAGAATACTTTTTACTTCTGGTTTTCTATATGAGTCTGTACTCATTGACCTGTGTGTTTATTTATGACTGGAATATTATAGCATCCTATCTGTGGTGATAGAGAAGTAATCAACTGTCGCAGGAAAAACTGGACAGGAAATTGTATTCTGTCTATGTGAAAAAAAAACAAAACAAACTAAGAATTTGCAACTAGCAAAAGGGATAAAAAGACATAGTCTGAAAAAATCCTGCACTGCAAGGTTCTCTGACCAGAGAACAGCCAGCTCAGCAGTGCACGGGAGCCGAGGATGGGGGATCACAGTCAACAAGGGGTCAGTCCTTGTGATGCTGTGGGAGAAGAAGACATATATAGGGGCCCCTTTTGTGGGGAAGATACATATCTGCCTCTTGTTTTACATTTGGAGAGCCTATTTTTTTTTTTTTTTTGCAGGCTGCAGAACTTGCTGGTTTCTCCAATCTATAGTTTAATAGTTTAAATAGTTTTATAGTTTAAATAGTTTAAATAGTTTTATAGTTTAAATAGTTTAATCTATGGCAACAGACTGTGGGTATATTACCTTTGAAAACGGCTTTTGATTCTAAGTTACTGCATCTCACACAGTAGATATATAAAGGAAAGGGGGGGAAAAAAGGTGAGAACAGTTCCATACACTATTTAATTATCAGTGTTCCATTATTTTTCTTATTTTCCATCACTTCAGATTTTCTGTAATGTTGTTCTTGGCCTTTTCCAATTTCCCTAACATTTTGCAGCTTGATTGTTTTATTGGCAGTGAATGTCTTGGACTGCATTAGACTGGATGAGCAGATTTCCTATTTCTTTTACAAAACAGGAAGAAAGTTGCTTCTAGTGAGATCAGGTGGGAAAAGGGAATAGCTAACATGGTGTAAAGGTTACTGAGCAGAATTGGCTGCAGACCAAGGTCAAAAGGTAATAGTCCAGATGCAGAAAAGGCATTTCTTAGGAAGTTGATTGAAGATGAACTTAATGGATGTTCCACTGGATGATTTGACCATCACAATTGTTTGGCAATTTGCATTTCACTTGGAAAGGTCAGCGCTTATCCTGTATCCTGTTGAAACATGTCAGGCTTCAACAAACCAGTTTCTAGAATTATGCTACTGAAAAAGAAATTCATGATATCATACACATTTTTGTGAGAGTTCTGAATGAAAAACTTATTTTTTAACTAGTAATAAATGGAAAACTTGATAATCAGAAAATAAAAAAATAGACTTTTTAATGCAAATATTTGGGGTGTGTTAGTGCTAGCTGCATATCATATGACATCACAGTATATGATACAAGATAATGTCATCTTAGAGGTCACATGTGCTACTGCTACGAAAAAGTGATATTTTACCAGAAATTTCAAGATTATACATTTTGCTCAAGTCTGGAATGAATTATTTTTCATAAAATTAAAACTCTGACTGTACTCCAGTTTTGTTTTTCTCTAACTTTCTAGAACCCTTAGTTGACAGACATGATTTATTGTTATAAGGGACTCAAAGGGTTTTGTATGTTGTTGTCAACAATTTAAAGTAGATTTGCCAATGGGTTTCTTTAGCACTTCCAGTATTCATTAAAAATATGTACCTGAGGTAATGCAAAATTTTTTTGAGCTCTGCAAATGTAGTCTCTTCTCCATACAATACCTGAATGAATTACAATGGTTTTCAGAGCATAGAAAACTTTAAGAATGACTGAGAGTTAATGCAATATGAACATCAATGCAATATCAATGCAATATTAAAATCATATTTCACAGACCATTTCCCAACCTGAGAACTTGTCGATGCCTTAGCAAGACAAGATGCATGAATAGAGCCAGGGCTACTCTTTCTGTTTGAAGATACTGTGAATTTTATGAGGTGTGTCTCCTATTTGAGAATGAATAGTTGATTTTCATAAAGGAAACTAAGTATAATTCATTCTACAAATACTTGAAAAGAGCAGGGAAGAACTAATTTGATTGAAAATAGTACACTGCAGGATTTTTGTTGAGAAATTTCCCTAAATGGCTGAGAATAGTTTAGTCCAGATATGGGCATCATAAACAAGCAGTAAATACTTATATTTAAAATAAGGAGAATTTAGATACTAAGTTTTAATATCACTGAGAAAATTTTGAGGTTTAACAGATAATTTTTAACAAATATTTAAATATTGTTGGTGAAGATGTTCTTTTTTTTCCTCAGGTATTCTTTCCAAATTTTATTGTTTTTTTATTTACTAAAGGAATGAAATACAGAATGAAATACATAATGAAATACATAATTATTATAATAATTATGATAACTAACAATAGTTTAACATTTAATAGTTTAAAGTTTTAATAGTTTAAATAGTTTAAAGTGATGATGTGAACTGTATAGTCAGAAAAAAATTACTCATAAATGGGACAGTCTCCTAGTGAATGTGGAGTTATCTTTGGTCTGCCAGGCTACTGATATATCTATCAGTATATTTTGTAAACTTTGAAACTAACACTATGGATTATCATCAGATGTGAGGCATTCCCTTTTAATTTGTCCGTCAAAACCAGAATGTTAACTGTGTTAAAAAGAAAAAAAAAGATAGCAGTAGCTATTGCTCTTCCTTTTCTCTTAGTGAGAAGTTATGAAGGAAGGCTCTACCAATGAAAATACATGCTGTATTTGTCTCATGTTCGCATCTTTAAAAATACCACATCTTGCATGCTATCTAAGAGCCTGGGAAAGATATGAACTGCACGTGAACATCTATCGGACCAGACATTACGGTTCTTTCTGTGGAATTAAGAGTTAAAAATTATCATATGTATAAATAGAAATGTAACAGAAAGCTTTTAAAATAAAAAACAAAAAACAACCAAAACCAAACAAGGGAAACCAAGCCCACCAAACAGAAGGCTGTGATGTCTGTTTACCTAAGCATAAGAATTAGAGCTGTGGGTAAACAGAGTGACTGCTGGACTGAGCAGGGTGGATTAGAGGATGTGTAGAGCCATCATCTCCATTCTTCTCTGTTCCAGCTGTTTGTGATGTGTCCAGCACAGCTGTATCTGCACAACTTCTGGATAGGAAACAATTTTACAGCACTGCTTAGCAAGCATGGATAACTTTGACTCCAAAGAATAAGGATCCTCTACGTGAGACAAGTTTCTTTTTGTTCATGCATCAGTAGTGTAGATGATGTGCCAGCTGAAATGCTCATCTTACAGAAAGTTTTGTGTTCCACCATTACACATGTAAGGATTTTGGCAGAATTTCAATCATAAATTAGTAAAAAATTACCAGTTAAATAACAATGCTATCATAGGTAATTAGCTGATTATATTGTTTAATGACTGTGTAAAATATCTGGGGAAAAATTTTACTTACTGAGAAAGTGAACAAGTGTTATTTTCCATTCAAAATGTGTCAGTCTTCTTTGAAACTTTCATTCCTCCTACATATTTCTTTTCTGCAGAAGAGGTTATCCTAAGGACTTTTAAACTGAGGTTTAGGAGTAAAATATGTTTTTGTATAAAGAGTCAAAGCAAGACATATATCCTCTATAGATATTCCCGGGTAGGGCTCAGATAAGCATGAGAACATAGGATACTGCCCATATGACCAGTGCTGTCCTCCTCTAGGAAAGGTGAGGACTGCCCCGAGCACTTTTTTCATCTGTCTTTCATTTTATGGTGTGGAAGGCACTGAAGTACAGTCCTATTGGCACAGATGCATATTTGCCATTGGCAGCAAGAGCGAAGTCAGGTATTCTGGCTTGGCTTTAAGACTACAGCAGTTTTGTCAAAAGCAAATCAAAAGTGAACTTTGAAGGACATGCTGGTAGCTCTTGTTCTAACAAAGCACAAAGAGCTTAGAGCTAGCTGTTTGGCTGTGTGGAAAGGTTTAATATTAAAACAAGAAATCCTATTTGCTTTCAAATACAGTTAAATATTGTAACACAATTAGATTGAACCTCCTGAAACTCTTCTTATTTGACGTCATTCCAGTAGGTTGGCTGAACACTACAAATACTGTATACTAGTAGAATTTAACTGTCATAGTGTAACTTCTATGAATTTAAAGTGGGAAACATGCAAAAGTCCTGCTCTAGAGCAATATCGTGTGACAGCGTTTTACACAATGCTGACAAATGGTCCCAGGTAGTGAGACCTTAAAATATTTTTCAAAATCATTTTCAGAGTAAATCTGATGTTAGAAATTACAGTTATCTCTATTTGTTTCTGTAACTGCAGTGTGTGCTTAGGTGTATGATTTTACTTGCAGAGGTCTACTCATTTTTGATTTGAATCAAACGAGTTAATCAGTACTCAAGTAGACCTCAACAGTCTATCTCTCAAGCAGTCAGGTTTGTAAAGAAGCAGGTTTTCAGTACTAACAGCATACCTAATTTGTCAAAGAAAATCAAGAATGTGGATATCCAAGAAAATACAAAATAATTTAAAAAACGAGAGATAAGCACAGTGGCCTAAGCAGCAGTTAGCACAAATATGAATTGACTGGGAAAACACATGGGGATAACTACAGCCTGTGACACGTGTAAAGCTTGCATTGTGCAAAGCTTTCACACTTCTGTGCAAATGAACAAGACTGACTGAGGGAGAATTGGTCAGCCATACTCAGAAAAAAAGAGAAAAAAAAAGAGGCCGGAGTAACAAGGAGTGTCCTAGGAGGTGGGGGTTAGAGATGAAGGTCTGCATTTTTGACAAGTGGACCCCAAAACATCGGCAGAGCCCCAGGGCTCTTCAGTTTTCAGTTCAGAAACAAAACTGCTGATACTGGCAGAGAGTACCTATACAACACTGCTCATTAACGCACAGAGCAAGGAGACCTACATTTCAGCTGCTGATTTACAGGAAAATGGAGTTCAGGAGACTGACGTTTCCCTGATGATTCAAGGAGAAATGTCTGGCTACTCCAGAATTTGAAATGCATGACCCACAGGTGCATGCAGAGGCTGGCAGTCCCATTGCAAAAGCTGACTAATTCCATGTCTCTGGGAAGCATTTCCGTTCTCTTTGAAGGCTGCTGCAGAACACTGCACTTGCATTGCTTCCCATGATTTGAAGATCCCCTGATACATGATGCAGGAACATCTCCAGCTCCACACAATGCATGTGCAAACTCTGTCTCCTTTGCAGATCACCAGACTTTCACTTAGAGAAGACTAAAGGGAACTTCCCACCTCAGAAGAGGCATCTGTTAGGGTAGTCATGAAGGTGTAGCAGGAAAGTAGGGGCCTCTCTTGAAGTCACTGGTTACACCCTTCCATTGGTGTGGTGTGGCAGAGTGGATCCTATTTCTGGTCAAAGAGATGGCACAGATGGATGTATGCACACCTAAAATACAACCTTGTCTGCAGCTTCATGGAGCTCCAAATGAATCAATGGGGAGGCCTCATCACATTCTATAGCTTCCTCACAAGAAGAAGAGGAGATGCACACCCTGCTTGCTTCCCTCTGCTCACCAGTGACAAGATCTGAGGGAATAGCCTGGAGTTGTGTCACGGGAGGTTTAGGTTGAATATTAGGAAAAGATTCTTCACCCAGAGGGTGGCTGGGCACTGGGAAGAGGCTCCCCAGGGGAGTGGTCACAGCACCAGCCTGACAGAGTTCAAGGAGCGTTTGGACAATGCTCTCAGACACATGGTGTGATTCTTGGAGTGTCCTGTTCAGGATCAGGAGCTGGACTTCGATGACACTTGTGGGTCCCATCCTCCACGAGATATTCTATTCTATGAACAGCAGTTGCTGTCAGTTTGGTCTTGATAAGTTCATAGAGCTTGTGGTCTAGAACCCCACTGGTTACCCCTTAATGGGTTCTATATTCACAGTGGAAAAAAGGCAGCAAAGGCTCCCATTATTCTTTGGGGTATAAAGTTTAGGGATATTTTAAACAGTGCACCTGATGGGACTGGTCCTGGAAACACTGGGTAGAACCACAGCTGCTGATGATGCTGGAGGCAGAATCAGCGTTAGTGAGACCATAGGGTGCAACACAGACCTTTGTTTTTGACAAATCATAAATTATCTGGTGGATAATATGATGACACTCACAAAGAATCTAAGAAAGTAATTGCTTTTGATCCATGGATTTCTGATGATTTGATTACAGGACAAGGGGTAATGGTTTTAAACTAAAGGAGGGTCAATTTAGATTAGATATAAGGAAGACTTTTTTTACAGTGAGGGTGGTGAAACATTGAAATATGTTACCCAGAGAGGTGACAGATGCTCCATCCCTGAAAACACTCAAGGGCAGTTTGGTACAACTCGATCTAGTGGAAGATGTCCCTGCTCTCTGCAGGTGGGTTGGTCTGGATGACTTTGAAGTTCCTTTCCAACTCAAATAATTTTATCATTCTGTGGTTCTATGATTGAAAACACAAAGAAGGAAAGGCACAGGTCAAAAACATCAAGCTAACAGAAAAATGGAAAAAACAAAGGAAATTTTCCTCTGGATTCTGGGTCAACCAAAAGCACAGTCTGGATGAGTGAGACAGCAACTCTGCCTTGAATTTAAGACTTAAGAGGAACTAATGAGTAAATCCAAGCAATATGAAATATATCTTTAGTAAGGAGCAGAAGAAGCGGGTAATGTAGTTTATACCAGACTGACTCAAGTTCCTTGGAACCAACAGGACTACACAGAGAAAGGTAACACTTCACAGAGAACATTTCTGGCTTCACAAGAGGAGAGGGAAGAAATCTGCAGTACTACTGATGGTAATCAAGGCTCAGTGACACAACCGAAATGGAGACAGATGTGAATATAGGAGGCCTCAGGAAAGATCTCTTCTTCAGGGATGAAAAAGTGTTAATATTCATATTTAAAGGCATTGATTCCATACATGACTTATGATATCCTCGTCAAGGTTCCTTCAAACCTGTAGCAGACACACAGAAGTGCTATTTAGTAACAAGTCAATCAACAGCCCATTATACAGGAAGAAACTGAAGGTGATGGACATGCTATACTGGGCAAAATAAAACCTGAGAGGCAATATGGTTATTGTCTACAAAGGCTTCAACAAGGGAACACCATGGGCAGAAGGAAAAGAACTACTAAAATTATTGACTATGGAAGCATGAGAAAAAAAAGTATTCAAAATAGCCAGGAAGAAACTTACCCTGAAAATGAGTAGACTTAGAAGATGGAAATTCCTGATTCATTTCAGAATCAAAGATGGGAAAAATATAACAGCTATGAAACTAGTTATTAATAGAAAGGGACTAAATACTAATGAATGCATATTCACAGAGAGAAGTTTCTCTGCCCTGTATTTCCAAGACGCCTTGCATAAACAGATTTTGAAGAAGAAGGATATAGACCCTGTAAGGGTTATGAAGTTGTTGAAGGTTGGGAGTTGGTTGGAATTTTTCCCTCATTCCTGTTGCTATGTTACAAATGGTGGGATACTTAAGGACTATTAAGTCTTTTTGTAAGAGACAAAGAGCTAGCTGGGCATGGGGAGGGGAGAGCAGATGTGGTCATCAGAGAAGGCACTCAACCACTGACTATGGAGGAGACAGCAGGGGGGAACTGCAATGCTCCCTGGCTACAGCGGCAGAAAGATTTTTCGGATCTGCACTGTTTTCTTCTTGTTGATGAGTGAGCTTTCATCTGGGAAGGGGGCATTCCTGGAGGACACATCCTCCTGGCTGTGCCGGCAGTTTTCTGCGCAAGGGGGCCGGCAGCCACCGCCCCATGCTCTCCCTGTGGGAGCACTGCTACAGCTGGGGAGTCCCTGCCACCTTCTACCAACAAGCCCGGCTGGGCTCGTCTCTGCCACCCCTGCTCCCTGCTCTGAGCTCCTGCCCCACGTCTGCTGCACGCCCGCCATTGCCCTGCCCGCCCCGCCCCGCCCGCTGCCTCTGGGCACTTCAGCACTGCCCGCACCCACAGAGCTGACCGCGCCACAGCGCCCCCTGCAGCTGCGCNGAAAACGTGATCATGAGAGTATATTTTCTTCTTCAGTGAGTGAAAGAAGTGGTCAATTAAGTAGTGTCATCATTTCTATGGACATGCACATCTATTTCAAGGTTCTGTATATATCACTTTCCTAGTCATTACCTTTTAAATAAGAATCTGAAAAGATTCTTTTTCACAAAAGAAAATAATAGTATTTAATTACATTTAAATAATAATTAACATTATAATATATAATATAAATTATAATACATTATAATATTTACTTATAGTTTATTCACTACTGATAAATATCAAACTCTTTATCTTCCCCACTAGCCTGAAATCCTCCTTTCTCAACCTATAATTCCATACAGTGCTGCCACCCTTTTATGTTGCCCTGAGTTTTGCAGTTTTTCTATGTTTTCATTATATGTAAGAGTTCTCACACATGTTCCTGTAAACAGCCATGCTTTGTTAACCATGCTGAATTGTTTNTAAAGAACTGTTACGCCTTTCCCTGTATCTTTGCCTGAAAGCCCTTGATTCCAAAGTTATAATAATTTGGAGGGAAGGAGGTTCACATTTGCTGCTTCTAGAGGAGGTTCCCACCCTCCTTAGCAGACACCTGTCTTCAAACCAAGACAGAAGTCCACTTTAACAGTTTAATCTGGACAACAGTTACTGTTTTGTGAGCACATACAATAGACTCTAATTAAAACAATAGTGTCATCTTTGAGAGAAATTATGTCAACCTTTCTCTTCCTTTCCCAGTATGTTGCCTTCAAAGCAAGAAGGCATAAAAGGCTTTTTGGAGGTTATTTTACCTGCAAAGTTTAAGATGTACCTGGTCTCCAACTCATTGTGTCAGCAATTTAACTTGTGTTGCTGGTTGACTGTTCTCTGGAGAAAGAAAAAACATGAACCCATAGCCACACATCTGCAGGACACCTCATGCTAGCTTGATGGCTAATGCCTCATTTTCCCAGATAAGTCTCTAGGACTGCCTTCTCAGCTTCCTCTTCCCAGATGACCATCACTGATCAATGTTTCTGTCCACCTGAACCATGCCAGGTCTCATAAGTATGATGTTGCATGTTTCTGCTATCTGTTGTCTTCACCATCACATTCCAAATATTGAACCCATAGAAGGCTTTTCTGAAGCACACCAAAAGCTATTAGCAGTACAGCTTCAGAGATTTCTCCTCTAATAATGTAGCTATTGAGCAGTGTCTTTACATCTTCTGGTGTGGCCAGAACAGATTCTTCTATCTAGACTCAGCTCCAGGATTTTTCAGGGTGGTGTATTTTTCAAAGCCTTCAGTAACCTAACCTTGAAGGACATTAGGAGTTGAAATCCTGTGCATTTACTTCTCAGCTCCTATTGAACATTGTGAAGTAATTTAATTTCTGGAATGATGCTTCAGCCCTTCAGTCAGCATAAACAATTATCCCAGGGATTATGTGCCTATCTCTTAGTTCACAGTCACTGCCTTTTGTCCTTCCCAGCCCCTTTTTCCCTCTCTTCCCATTCGATCCAGCACTTATGTTTAAATGGCCACAGTTTGAATTAGAGAATAGAACACTTTTTTCTCCTTTTTTCACTTACCCAGTTCAACTTGCAGCTGCTCAGCTCCTCCAGCCAAGTGAAGGAGCAGCTAGAAATGGGTAGCTGGGGCATGAAAAAGGGCAGCACTTCACCTTTTGGTAACCATATATAGTTCTTACCTGTATTCTGAGTAAGGTTTTTTATTTCTCAGGCTCAAATTTTGCTCTCTGCTTCTCATTCTCTCTCTTCTTTCCAGCTCTTTTTTGTTCACCATTTTCTCCCAGTTGTTTTCTGCCTCTTACCCAATCCTCTTTGCAAAGCCAAATTCTTTCTTTAAAGCTGCTGCACTCTTCTTTAAAACATGCAGCATTGCAAGTTGAACAGCACAGAAGGGTCCAATTTTAACTCCCAATTATAAATCAATTGTCAATAAAGTTGAATAACTCTTGGTAAGGATGACTCAAATAGCTGTAGCTGGACCACAGGAAATACAAGAAAAAGTTAGGTAGGGAGTTCCTGTTCAGCCCAGTGAGAGCAGGAGGAAGCAGGAAAACTAAAGCAGCCTTCCATCTCCTGGAGGGAGATTACTGAAAAGAGAGTTTGTTACAAGACAACTCACTTTGGAAACATTGTAGACCAACCCTACTTTAGAGTGTATTATTTGATTAATGAAGATAGATGCATTCTAAAGAGCAAGAATATCCAACATTTTTCACTGTTTTCCATTTTCCTTACTGACTGCATCTTATTTGCTTGCAATCCACTCTCCTGCACTCTACAGGTCCTGTTCAGGGTTACTGAAAAAGGGAATACGCTTCCCTTTATCCCTAACCACTGATTATGCAACTACAAAAGTTGATGAAGTCTCAATTTTACCTTCCAGTGTCTTGTTGATTTGTAATTTTCTTTGCTTTCAGCTTCATTTAATCTCAATGCCTGATTTACTCCTGGATTGTTTCCACTGGAAATGCTGAGGTCAGCAAAGACAATCTACCTGAAGCATGATGCAGAATAAGCTCTCATAAGAAAGTAGACTGGTGAACTTTACAGGGTTTGGCTTTTGGAAACTTTGCTCTTTTCTTTAAATTCTCAGATACAAACCACCTCAATATGTGTAGAGTTCTGATAAGCAGCTTTTTTACTCTGCTGTTATTCTTCAGACTCATGATATTCACCAAATGAAAACAAACATCATTGTTTTTTAAGAGGAAAAAGAAATTTGAAATTTCCTGTTGTCCTTAAACACAGACTGTCTGCACATAAACTAGAAGACTTCCATATAGTTCTTGAACGGGGGGGAAAGGAAGGGACAGGCATACGGCTGTATTAAAATTTAGGCTTTTTAATAATATTTCAGTCCATATACTATTTCAATTCTCCCATTGGTCAACGTTTCTTTTTCCTGCAGAAGACCAGATCTGTATCCATCTTTACTATCTGAAGCATAACTACAGAAGATTGCTGTCAGACTAGAACATAAATAATTAAATTTTGCATTGTTACTTTCTTGTAATGTAATTTCAATGATGTCTCCCCCAGCTGTGCAATAACAAAGACATTTGTGGACAGTGTCACTCGTGATCTCACTGTAAGAGGTATTTCCTTTGATGTAACTCAAAATGTCTTGAACTCCTACTGACAAATTTAATGTTAAAGCTCTTTCGTGCTCTGTTTGGAAACTCACCTGATGAAAGTGAGCCATCCTGCAGTGGTTAAGGGGAACCACCAGAATCACTTCAGTCTCTGCACTCGCCTGTGTGCAAAAAATGGCTTTGTAACACCGCTGCCATTCCCCAGGCTACAGATTTCTCATTTGAATTAAGATTTTGTTCTTAACAAGATGGACATTCAAACTGATGTTCCAGGTAAAAGCAAAAAGAAGGACACTGTGCCTTCAGCCCTGGCCTTGTGAAAACGTGATCATGAGAGTATATTTTCTTCTTCAGTGAGTGAAAGAAGTGGTCAATTAAGTAGTGTCATCATTTCTATGGACATGCACATCTATTTCAAGGTTCTGTATATATCACTTTCCTAGTCATTACCTTTTAAATAAGAATCTGAAAAGATTCTTTTTCACAAAAGAAAATAATAGTATTTAATTACATTTAAATAATAATTAANTGCTTTGTTAACCATGCTGAATTGTTTCCATTCCATTCCTTTGGGTGGAGATGTTTGATGGGCTTGTCATCTGCCCAGTGGGGCTGAGTGGACGTGTAACCTTCTACCTATCTGAGAGAATTTCTAAGAGAGTATAAAATAAAGTCAGGCCCCTCAGAGGGCCCTTCTTTTCCTGTCTTCTCTGACTGGTGCGCGTGTGTGGTTCTTTCATCCCCTAGTGCAACACCTTTATTCCATGCAGTTTGCCACCTGACAATTCTGGCCTCATGAGAATATTGTGAGGCACTGCACAAACATGAAGTGGAAAAAAAACCAAACCCTTGATCACAAGAGATGTCAGACTAAGTACAGAATAAAAGACCTTAGCTGCATGCTAAGTACGTTAGTGAGAGTAACATGATCACCGTCAGAAAGCTGCATTTATAATTGATCCTAAAATATAGATTATCTAACAGGGAGTTCCCTTCCACCGTCTAGCTCTTTGGGGTTGCAGAAAAGCACATGCCATACACAGAAAAAAGAGGTCCCCAAGAGAAGGGGTTTTTTTGTCTGGGATTGAATCCATGATACTGGATTATTGATAGCAATACAATGCAGATTTAACACAAAAAATGCATCCACAGAAATTATCTGCAAAAAACAATGCGTACTTGAGCCACACAGAGCAAGCAAGGTAAGAGGAAAGACAAAAACTAGATGGAGACTGGTCTTCAGAACAATTTATGAAAGCAAGAGATAAAAAAGTACTGAAAACAGGATAAAAAGGGAAATTCTATGTGTTATTTAGGCAAAGTGAAAAAAGAACAAAGCTAGGATAGAAAAAGTCTGAATTTCGCTTTTCCTTTTGCTCACAATAATTACACAGATGATGTTTGGGATGTATAATTTGCTCATATTTTTTGAGAAATTATAGTAGATGATATCTACAAACTATGTCCATGTTCAATCTTTCAGGATGCATGGTAGCTTTATTTTCCATTTTTTTCTGCTGTCGATGGCTTTGTGTATATTTTAGGCAGAAAAGATCCTGTTTGCCTTCTCTTGGTCGAGTTCCTTAGTATGAAATGAGAGGGATGTTTATGATACATTGAAAGTGTATGACTCACAGTATCAGGGTTTCTCAGGATGTGTATGAGAATGCTGAATTACAAAACTCTTAAATGCAAATAAAGATTTTGTTAACTAAGCACTCTTTGCTCAGGGACTTTATAATCACCTTCTATAAAACTTCTCTGTATTATAACGTCAAGGTCCACATAGGATCTAGTCTGCACTAATGTGCTTGTAACAGACATGTAACATGTAACAGACATGATGAAAACTTAATTTTCTGTCTTTATATGCTTACAGAGTCTTGGGACTGGAGCTGACCAATGTTGCAACACAATCTTAACAGCTTATACCACACCTATGTCTCACAGACAGAATCTGAAATGGTGTTTTGGAAAGAGTTGTGAGTTGAGTTATGTGATTCAACCCCAATGGTTGAGTGTGAGCATGGGAGTGAATTATTTCTTTCAAGTAAGAAAAAGACCTTAAGATATTCTCAAAAAGGACCACATGATGAACCAGCCATCGGGCCCAGGAATCACACCATCTATCTTCAGCTAAGTGTCAGATGGAGAGGCCAAGTAGAGGTGGAGTAATTCCCTCTGTCCTTTGACTCGTGGATGTGGGCCAGGATGGCATGAAAGTACTCACCATGACATCCAGCAGTTCTGTCAGCAGGCAGGAAAATCTGGTTTTGGGTCAGCTGCTGTACATTTTTGTTATTGGGTGTGTGAATAATGACACTGTTAGCCACAGTCATGTGAAGAACACTTCAAACTTCATGGCACATATTTTGTGGCTCTGTATGTGAGCTACACGGGGATGAGAAAACATCAATAAAACCACTGTAGCCATGTGAGACAGTATATGCAGCTCATTCGTATGAACAGCAGGCACAAGGAGGATCAATCCATCACCAAAAAAATTGGAGCAGCTCACATCATAATGCAGAAAAGAAAATGCAAACACACAACTCATTCTCTTAAAATGGTGGTATTGGGGAGGTTGAATCACCATCCAAGTCTCCTCCACATAGAATTTAAAAACAGCTTTGCAGTCAGGTGTTTGGCAGGAGTTTTTCTTAATATGCTCTGCCTATAAAAGTACGATTTCTTTCTGCCTGTAATCTTAACCATATTTATCTCTTTTTATTATCATTTCTGCACCAGGCTGGGTTGACTGGTGCACCCTACTTCTTGCAGAGGTCCAATTTTATGCAATTTGGGAAGAGGCTGCTACCTGTCCATGCAAAACCTTGCAAAAACTTGTCTGCAGCCCTCTTGCAGATGCTAGCTTAATTCCTGAGAACACCATATGCCCACATGAGCTCTTTTGTCATCACTGGGTGCAGAAATGGCATGTTTTGGGACAAGAATGGCATAAGGGAAAGCACATGAGAAAAAACGTGTATAAGGTGGGTAGATCTTTGCTTTTACCATCCCAAAACAGATCACCAGTGTGTCAAAAATTCTCAAAAGTAGTTTTGCGGAGAACAAGATGGTAAGGTTTCATTTGCTGAGGAGGGGATAGAGGCTGATAAAAACACAGTAACTTGTCTTGTGTTGAGGACTGCTTTGTAGTGCAGGAAATAAGCTGTCTTGAGGGAGAAGTGCTGCAGTGCTTGATTTGCAGCACACATTGGTGTGCAGATGTGCAAGTGCAGGGCAGCATGGTATATGGAAAGGGGTCTCTATGGTGATAATACTGTGTGTTGCCCTGACCCAGGTGCAGCACAGGCATTTGGCCTTGCTGAACCTCATGAGGTTCCCATGGACCCACTTCTTGAGCTTGTCCAGGTCCCTCTGCATGGCATGCCATCCTTCAGGTGTGTCAACTGCACCACTCAGCTTGGTGTCATCTGCAAACCTGCTAAGGGTGCACTCAATCCCTTTGCCTATGTCATTAATGAAGACATTAAATAACACTGGTCCCAGTACAGACCTCTGAGGGACATCACTTGTCACTGATGTCCCCTGGGACATTGAGCCTTTGACCACTACTCTCTGGATGAGCCATCCAACCAATTTCTCATCCACCGAACAGTCCACCCATTGAATCCATCTCTCTCCATTTTCAGAGAGAAGGATGTTGAGAAGGACTGTGTGGAAGGCCTTACAGAAGTCCACATAAATGATATCTGCAGGTCTTCCTTTGCCCACTGATGCCATCACCCCATCATAGAAGGCCGTAAGTTGGCCAGGCAGGACTTGCCACGCTGTCTGTTCAAGTGGTGGCCCTGAGAGTTACCTCCATTCTGGTGCAGAGCATCATCCCTGTGCCATGCCATTTGTGTTGAATGTGCCCAGGGCACAGCTGACCTCAGACCAAGATGACTATCCAGCCCAAGCAGTGGTGTGTGAGCTGTATTTTGATATTTATGAGCAGCTCAAAAAGGGAAATATTTCCTTACACCTGATTGACTGTAGAGATATGCATTATACAAATTGCCAGGTGACCCCATGGTGATGTATGACTTCAGATGAAAATGTCCCATTTTATTCTTTGCATATTCAAAAAGAGTGCAGTGAACCCTAGAAGAGCTCGATAGACCTTCCTGTGCTTCACACTACAGAACTCTTTTTATGAATAATTTATTTTTCTATAGGATTTCAAGCAGGAGATGGTTTACTTATGTCATAGTGCAAAAGATGCAGCATTCTCATCAAGAAAAGCCACAGGACACTTTCAGCAAGAGAGAGATTTACACATTGGTGAATACCTAATATGAAAAAACATCTCCATTAACAAGCTAGCAACAGTAATTTTTATTGTTCCCCTTGCTACTTCAGTACTTTGAGGTACTATTCTTTCAGAGCTCTGAAGTGTACTTTCATTGCTTCCAAAAATAACAAAAAGTGTCCATCTGGTACATATAGGCAAGGTAATTTGGGTATTTCTAGAAGGCAGTAATAAACAGTGTTGCATTTAGAGAGCACTGCTAAAAAGAAAGCCTCTGGCCAGTACTTTGCTACTGCTGTAGCAAACTTCCCTCTGTGTTTTCATCTCTGAGCATACATATCATGATATGGGTGGGAGCAGCTCAGTGCAAACTCATTGTGTATCATCCTTCTGCCAGACATCCACATATGTACATCAATAAAATCACTGCCTTCTAATAACCATAATATCTGGGGGAAAAAGAATGTCAGAAGCTGAGTACAGAAAAAAATGCCTAGCGCTTGGTTTCTTTTTTGTCCAAAAGCATACACATATAATAAGTGGAATTCAACCGGTATATATGTATTAACAATCTTCCAAAACATGATTGCAAAATAAATCACACTGTATTGTTACAAAACAATGTATATGGTTCTATGCCTATGTCTTCAGTGAGGTGACATTAACCTGCTGTGTGACTGGCTTGTATTCATAGGCTGCAAAAGCAAGTAGTTGACAGATTCTTTACTATTAGCTTCCCCCATGTACAGACAATCCATAAATCCTAATTAATTCCTTGTTTCCAAAGAAACCTTGTCTGATTAAGTGCAGAGTCTAGAAGACCTTTAGCAAAGCTGTTGAAGCAATACACAAAAATTCAACACTCTCATCCATTTAACAAGGGAGGCTGCACAGTATTTGCCAGCCCATGCAGAAGTTAGAGGTGTTTTATCTTCAAGAATTTCTGTACAGAAAGTTTGCTAGAACAAAAATAAATAAATGGAATTCTAGTCATAAATCCTTAACCACTTGGCTCAAACCAACTTGCCAGGTGCCAACAAACACCAGCAGCTACCAGGGCGATCTAAAGCAGTGGCAAGCTGACTTTACTTTCAACATCCCCCACCCCGTGTAAACCAGTAATTTTACTCCTCCCAGAAGAAGCAGCTCAGCAATAGTGACTTCCTATATTTCTCCTGTAAGATTTTCCCCACCCAGGCTTTTGTTGCCTGTCTGCCATGGATGCAGCTCTGGTAGGACATGGTGACACTACCTTGGATCAGCCATCCAGGTGGTGAGACAGGACTGTGCACAGCTCAGGGAGTCAGACGTTTGCTCCTCACTCAGCTTAACCCCTGCACAGAGGTTTGGAGGTGCAAGCTTGAGCACTGCAAAGGACCAGAGCTGCAGGGTTCAGAAAACAACCTCAGAGAGAAGTTATAGGAAATTTGTTTTTCTGTCTTAAAATGTGATAGGAGTAGTCTGAAAGACTAACAGGATTTGAGCTACTTCTAATGAAACTTTATTCCTCCAAATAAAACAAATCACCAAATCTCAAATTAGCTTATTGGGAAAATACAATAAAATAATTCTGGCTTTTGCCTTGAATACTGTGTAGATGCTTTAGAGATTATAAAGAAGATTGGCATCTTGACAGGTTTTCAATAATCAGAACTATTATTTGTAAATTATTAAGCATGAAACTTCTTCACTGACAGTAAATAGTGCAGATTAATGTAAGTCTGTGCAGACTGCAGTGTTGGTTCAGCTGCTCTTCCCATTATATCCGAAGGATTTTTCAACAGTTGGAAGCTAAGTGGCATTTTTGAAAGAGACAGTAGTTAGCATAATGTAGTTCTACATCTGGTTACACTTGACATAAAATTTCATGAACAGTCATTTTTGTTTGGAAACTTTTACCACACTTCAACAATCAAGCATTAATTTTTCACAGTGGCATAATATTTACATATACATATATAAATACATTCATATATTATATTGACTTTTTTTAGAAAGCAAGAATTTATGTTAACATTCATTGCACAACAGGAAATTTCCTTAATATGCTATTTCATTAACTCAGTGAAACATTTCCCATGTTTTTCCATAGGACTACCTTCTCAATTCTTTAAGCAGCCTGAATGATTGAAGCATTGCACCTTAGCCCCTTCCCCTGCAAGCTAGAAATTTCACACTTCACAAATCATCATATGCATAATTATTCTTCTCAATAACATGCTAACATCATCACAATTGCAACAATCATAATTTCATTAATTTCACTGGTAACATTCATCTTAGTTCCTTCTTAATTCTCAAATTCTCTACATTCATTATAAACCTTGAATAAAAAAAGTTAAATCAATGAAGCTAAGATCTCACAAAAGTGAGATCTTCCAGAGGATGGGTGAAGATGCTTACATGCCTTTTATTTAGTTTTTCTAGAATTGCAGCACTCAAACCTCTGAAGGGCCACACACTTGCAAGCACTGCAATCCTAACTCCTGGCTATCTGAAAGAGCTGCACCCAGTTGTCCCTTCCAGGTATGTCTGTCAGAGGCAAAGCAGCTAAGCCTCATCCTGCAGCTGAGGGTGCTTGTCCAAGGAGCTCCCACATGCCCTGGCTTGGCTGGGACTGTGCCAGCCTCAGCAGCTGGTAGCAGAACTGCTCTCATCTGAAGCCAAGGTCACTCTCAGGTGCATCATGAAATGACCAGAACAACCATGTAGCTGTCTTCCAGCTTGATCTGTAGCTCTGTTTAGACAAGGGAGGGTGATTTAACACTACAGTGTATTCCCTGTCAGAAAGGACTTTTTGCAGGGAAGTTGTGATGAGTTGTGCATGTACATCACCCTGGGAAGGGGTGTCTGACAGAGGGTTTCTTTCACAAATGAAGAATCAGTTGACATTTGCTCACACAGCTAGGATGATACACAGCAGTGATCTGCTTGGGAAGAGCTATACTCCTTTTTCTCCCTCACAGCAAAGAGGTGCTTTACATCTGTAACCCCTGTGTAGGAGGTGTGCATCAGGACACAACTCCAAATGGTGCCAGGTGGTTCCTGTGAGGGGATGTTGTATCCTGCATCTTCTTCCGAAGGAGCACCCTGCCTGAGTGGAGATCACAAAGATCAAAAAACCCAAATAGCAGAGCATCATGCACAGGCAGACCCCATGGAGAGTGCAGCTGATTGGCTGATCACATGTCCCTGAGGACAGCTACCAAGAGCCACCCCCTCTCTTTGCCACAACAGTTCTCCTAAAGAGCCATCTTTCCTTCATGACTGCAAGAGGCAGATGGATGCCACGTGCCTGGGCTGGGCGTGGGGACTGTGAAACAGCCTCACCTAAGGGGCTTTTCCTCTCCTCTCCTCCAATAGTGCTTAGAGTAGCAACAACAGTCTGGGAAGCCGTAATTAAAAGGGCTGCAGAAGGCACTAAGTGGTTTGATGGAATCGGTATGGGAAAGTACATGAGGCAGAGCTATCCAGTGCTGACAGAGAAGATGAGCCTGGATCCGCAGAGCCCAGGGAAATGAAGGGAAAACACACTAGGAATTCAGCACATGGAAGAAGCTATGGAATGGAAGCTGGAGATGTCTGGCATGTGGTATTAAAAGAGATGGGGTTTTATGCCACAAAGGAAAGGATTAGATCAGTGTGGTAAGGAACTGCTTTGTTGAATTGCTCAGCCTTCCTCATTCTAGGAATGTTTTTTTCTGAACTTGCCAGAAAATGTCTTGAAGTCTTTTTAAAACTTCATGTTTTCCGGGTGATGAGCCTACAGTCATGGAGTTAAACTGTGTTAAACTTCTGTGATTCAATCTAACTCAGCGATTTTTTCCCCCAGCAATGTCAGAAGTGCCGGTCTTTCACTGACACCTGTGGATATAAGGCAGAATTGCACACGGTCTTTCATACATTGAAAGTCAGGAGTTTTGGCTCCCAAACTTTCTGGAAAAGAGTATCTTACCTCAGACTTTTGTCTGAGGAGACATTAGTACAATGCTCATGATACTGCTGCATGTTACATATGCTAACTTGTGAGACTGAGGTTTGTCAGTCTTTTTCTATTTCCTGGGGGAGAATTACCTGTGCAAAGTGATTTAGGGATTTTGCCTTCATCTGCAAAAGCTAACCATGTGTTAGCTGCACACCCAACCATGTGTTTTACAAGATTAAGAGCAGTGTGCCTTGTAGTTGAAACAGACAAGCATGAAACATCACTGCCCATCCAGAAGCTGGTTTTTGCCTGCCGGTGCTTTTGTCTGATGAGCAGAACAGTGGGATGGGAAGAGGGCACAGCACCTGTTTCACATCTGCATTGCTACTCCAGGTAAAACTGCTGCTGAAATAGCTGTAACACTACTAACACCCTAGCCTAGACCTCCTTAGGTTAACACAGGCTCACATTTACTACAGGCTGAAACACAATTTTAATCATGTACCTTTATGTGCAGAAAAAACTTATAAATGTTTGTTTTGCTGGTAATTTCAGGTGTGGAAATCCTTTGGCTGACATACAGGATTTCTAAGAAAGTTACTAGCTTGTTGAAGGGAATCTGCTGTTTTTTTATGAAAACTTATACATGAAGCTACAATAAATTCACCTCAAACTAGAATGATTTTAATGCCAAAGATGCAAATTTTTTATAAGGCCAGTGCCATGTGCATGAAGAATATAGTAGGAATTAATTTATAGGTGGCATCTTTATAAAAGAGAGAAGGGCAAGACAAGGCAAGGACCATCTATCACCATCCTGACATTCCCACCAATGACGCCAGAGCCTTGTTGGAGTCAAATGAACAAGTGAGTGGGGGCATTAATCACCAATGTGATGTATCACCACTTGCAGTTTACTGTGGTACATGATCATTAGGAAACATTTCTTATTTCCTTGCCTTTGTCCTCTGTGATTGTCTTGACTGTCTTGTTAAAACAACAGCTCTTATAAGATCAGTTTTGTCCCTGATACAAAACTGTACACTAACATTAGCTCCATCTGGACCCAAATCTAGGAAGAGTGTGGCAGTCACTTGACAATTATTTGTGGTCATATTGATTAACAGCAAGGGTACCTTTCCCTGTCTCAGAAATACCCTCTTCCCACCCTTCTTGCACAGATTTGTGTGCTTTGATTGGCAAACCATTTATTGCAAATGGGTTTTGACAGAACTGTGATATGTGGTGGGGCTTCTGCCTCATGCTAGCAAAACCAAATTTTCAAAATCAGTTTCTCTGTGATGTTTGCAGTGTTTTGGAAATAAGCAATGCCTGATCTACAGAATTACTGGGGGTAAGAGAGAAAGAAAGCCATAGGTTTTTTGCATTACTGCAGGATCCTCTTGGGACCAATAAAGGTTAAGCAAAAAGGTTTGGTTAATGGTGGGGCCTTGCTACCATACCAGCAGAAAAACATGCACTCTCATGGCTGTCAAGAAATGAGTCTGTGAAGAGCCCTCTGGCAAGAAAAGCTTGGGAGAGGAAAAACCTTTTGGTGATAGCACACACTTTTTGTTTGCAGTAGACCTTGTGACATAGTTTGGTGATATTTTGTATGTTTTAAACCTTTTTCAAGACCTTGAAATAGATACAGACCACTCTCTCAGGAACTCTTCCTATCTGGAAGTGTTGGCACCCCATTCTGTGTGCTATTTCAGTGTTATATCAGTAACTCCCACTGAATGGCAGTAGCAGCCTGTGCATATAATTCTGCTGCATCTAAAATGCCAGGTGTTAAATTAAAATGCAACGAAACCATTCAAATGTTGCACTGCTCTGAGCTAATTTGGACTCCCCAATATTTTATAAATACATGTTGTATTTACAGTTCTGTGGTTAGATTGAGGTAACCTATTATCATATCATAGGATTTACCGTGTCTATTCAGAATGAGAGAAACAATAGAAGGCACAGTTAGAGTAAAAAGTGACATCTTTCTCCTTAAATAATAAGGGCTATTACCTGTGGCTTTACAAGTCTATGCTATGGTGACCAGAACTAATCTTCTTCAGTACCTGTGGTTTATATATATCTTTGTACAAGGGCGTGTGGTCCTAATACATACTTCAAGCGTTTCTTGCCAGAGAGTTCTCTTCTGGAATGAGGAGAATAATCCATATTTAGAGAGGCAGCAAATGCAGTGATAATATTCCTTGATTAAGGTTTCAAAAAAATGTCAATACACATAGGGGTCTGTGGTTTATAGCTTAACAAAAAAGCATTCCTCAGTTCTTTTTGTCATCTGTATGCACACAGACTTGATGAAAGCCATACTTTACTTGTGCTTTTGTAGTCATTTGTGCTCAATACAGAAAAATATCTGTATTTCCAGCCCTTATTTATGGGACTTAACCCACAGAAATGAGGGGTAAGAGTTTACCACCTCTGGTTATCAAAGAATCATGGAATGGTTTGGGTTAAAAGTGACATTAAAGATAATCTGTTTCCACACCCTGCCATAGGCAGGAGCACCTTTCTCTAAAACAGGTTGCAGAAAGCCCAATCTAACCTGGTTATGCTAAAGAATTTCTCAGCGGTACCCCACTGTTATCACTAGTGGCCTCTTGAACTGTTCAGATTTTTCATTTAGCTTAAACAGTACCATGATATGGGGTAGCTCTTGACTGAGATACTTCTGCTCAGGTTGCTATCAAAACACCAAAACAAAAACCAACACCACTTCATTGCAACAATAGAAATTTTAAGTCTCTATTTTCCTCTGTAAAACACATTGCTAGCTAAAGGACATCTTTGGCATCGTGGCTTGTACAAGCAACAGTGTGGCCAGCAGGACCAGGGCAGGGATTGTCCCCTGTACTCGGCACTGGCGAGGCCACACCTCGCACACCTCACACTGAATCCTGTGCTCAGTTTTGGGTCCTCTCACACCAAGAAAGACATCGAGGTACTGGAACAAGACCAGAAAAGGGCAATGGAGCTGGGGAAGGGTCTGGAGCACAAGTGCTGTGAGGAGCAGCTGAGGGAGCTGTGGGTGCTCAGCCTGGAGAAAAGGAGGCTCAGGGGACACCTTGTCACTACAGCTGCCTGAAAAGAGGATGTAGTGATGTGGGGGTTGGCCTCTTCTCCCAGGTAAGAAGAGGCAGGACTAGAAGAAATGGCCTTAAACTGTGCCAGGGAAGGTTTAGATTGGCTATTAGAAAAAAATTCTGCACAAAATGGGCTGTCAAGCCTTGGAACACGGTGCCGGGGAAGTGGCTGGGTCATCATGCCCAGAGTTATTTAAAAGACATGAAGATGCGGCACCTAGGGAAATGGTTCAGTGGTAGACCTGGCAGTGCTGGCTTAATGGTTGGACTTGCTGATCTTCAAGGTCTTTTCCAACATAAATTATCCTATGATTCTACAGAGATACACTTTCATGCACTTTTTGTAACTGAACTGCCCCCCCATTCAGCAGCTCTGAAGCCTTACTTGCACTACACTACTGATTTCAAGTAATAAAATAAAACAATATGGAGTTATTTCTTCATCTGACAAATTCTGAAGAAGACAAAGGGAGCCTTAAGCTTAGCTTGTATGGAACCACACTGAAACTGCATCTCATCACTGCTGGAAGATTTCCCAAATAAGCAGTGCTGCAATTTTACAAGTAGCAAGCTTGCATGTTTGATGTGGTTGTTGCTGAAGTGATTGCTACCAGCAGCATGCAGGCCCACGGAAACTAATACTTAATTTTGAAATATATCTAATAATTGGCCCTGTTAAGCCACTTTTGAATGTCTCCTTGATAGCATGGCTACTTAAATGTATTTTTTTAAAAATTGTAACTGCAAACTGAATATTTGCTAGAAACATACAATGCATAGAATCATCACTGCTGTGTGGTTGATACACATTAAGAAAAAATGGAGTTGTAGGTATTTCTGCTGACACTAAATTAAGTAACTACGCATATTTTTGGTGCTATTAAAGTTCCTTTGCAAAATGTAATGCTTTGGGTATCTTTTTATTTTTTTTTCCTCTAATCTAAAGCATCATTAAGGAATGCAATTTTAATGCTGGGTACTCAATAAAGCCTGCATAGAAAATGAACTGAATATTTTAAAAGAAATCTGATTTTTCACCTTATCCAGGACTTGATTGATGATTAGAAAAACAAAGAAAGCATCATAATATGCCCCAGTTACTTCAGTCTATGAAGAACTGTCATAGTTAATTATTATGCATGTTTCATACTGCTAGAATGTAATTACTCTTTTCTGACCTAGGCATCATTGTGTGCAGCTTGCTGAAACATCTGCTCTACAGGTTTCAATTGTCCAGGGGAAATGATAAGGGGATGTTTTTTCCCCCTGAATATCCCTGTTGAGAAGACACTAGCTCCATAAGAGGACCAAGTGGCACAGCCTCAGGTCAAGCACTATCTGCAGCTTTGTAAAGGGAGTGGAGGCTGTGGACAATGAAGACAAATAAGAATAACCACAGACAGTGGCATGTGAGCCTGAAAAGAAGAGCTCTTCTTTGATTTCTGCAGAGTAAAACACAGCCTGTAGCAGTATTTCAAATGATGGGGACTGCATTAGGTTCATGAAGGAGAAGGTTATTAATGGAGGGCTTGAAAGGGGCAACGCAGAGGTAGTTGAGCAGGGAAGGGATGTTATTGCAACCACAGAAGTTGTGTTATTGCAACCACAGAAGTTTCAGCAACGTGAATGAGAGTATTTGAAGCTGAATAAAGGGGAAAGAAGGAGAAGTAAAGCAAGAGAGCATGAAGATAGGGGAACTCTCTGCCCTCAATCCGAGGCTGAGCTCTGACCACCATGAGAGCAAGAAGCAAAATTAGCTCCTGGGCTGTTACAGCTTGAGGATGGTGTTTGTCTTCCTTGAAATCTAGCCTAATGCCATCATCAAGACATCATTCTTTTTTTTCCAAATTTCTTCCCACACTTAAAAAAGACGAAAAAGCAAACAGTTCTGCATGTTGTCTTACCCCAACCACCAGCCATGCTGACTGAAGAGCTGACAACAAAGATACTGAGCCCTGCCCTCTCCAGAAATTGCTGATGTGCCTTTGCCACAGAGTTTGGGCGCATGCTGATGGGACATCATACCAAAGAACAAGCGATACTCATTTCAGTGTATGTCAGAGGAAACTACAGGAGATACCTTGGGAATCAAGCTGAAACTGAAGGCATTGGAAGGAGGTGTTGGAGCAACAGCCAACATCAGATTGGACAACACAAGGGGTCTGTGGTCAAATCCCTGTTCAAGACCAACCAGGGGTTGCTCCAGACGTTTCCACGGATGGATATGGATATTTCACAGTCCCATCAAGCAACTTGTGCCTGTGTTGACCAAAATGCTGTAACAAGGGCCAGTTAGAGAAGCATAATTTTCAGCTGCTACAGAGCTTAGGTTACAGACCAAACTCAAGTGCAAACTGAAGTCAAATTCGAACTGGACCTGTAAATTCATGGGGTTTTGAGACCAGTACATAGAATTTGGCCTAATTCTTGTTGTGATCTTTCTCAAGATCTCTGCATGGCTTAAGAAAAAATACTGACACATAAGCATGTCCATTTGTTACATAAGTGGGCACTTGCACCACAAAACACGAATAGATGGTGATGTTGGAAAGCAAACATTTTTGAACGGTTACAGAATCACAGAATCCCAGGACGGGTCAGGTCAGAAAGAACCACAGTGGGTCATTTAGTCCAACCTCGCTGCTCAAGCAGGGCGTCCCGGAGCACATGACACAGGATTGTGTCCAGACAGTTCTGGATTATCCTCGACGAAGGAGACTCCACAACCTCCGGGCAATCTGTTCCAGTGCCTGATCACCTGCACAATAAGGAAGTTCTCCCTCATGTTCAGGTGGATCTTCCTGTGCATCAGTTTCTGCCTGTTCCTCTTGTCCTACTGCTCAGCACCACTAAGAGCCTGGCTCCATCCTCTGACACCCTCCCTTCCAATACTCATAGACATTGATGAGGTCCCCTCTCAAATTTCTCTTCTCGATAAGGGATAGGACCAGTTCCCTCAGCCTTTTCTCCTTAGAGATGCTCCAGTTCTTTAGTCATCTTTGTAGCCCTCCATTGGAACTACTTCTCTGGTCCTGAGGAGCCCAGAACTGGGCACAGCACTCCAGCTGTGGCCTTACCAGGGCTGAGCAGAAGGGCAGGATCACCTCTCTCAACCTGCTGGCAATTCTCTTCCTAATGCCCCCCAGGATACCATTTGCCTTCTTGGCCACAGGGACACACTGTGGCTACCTACAGCATTGTCTGTGCTGCACTGTTGCGTGGTGGGCACCATTAGCAATCATCTGTGCTTTAAAAAAATCTCACATAAAAGAAAGAGCTATAGAGGGTATGAGATTAAATAATTCCCATTTTGAAAAGCCTTCTGGTACTTAATTTTGCCTATCATGTGCTGATTAATGCATAGATGTATGCTACTGTTATTCCAAGAGATTATTTCCTTCGCAAAGAATAATATGACTAATTATTCAGGGGAGTGAGGGTGGCAAGTCCCTGATGTAGGTGCAACAGGGGCATAGGCTATTCCTCATGCCTCCCAGGAGTGTGTAGGCATAGGAAGCCAGCCTGGCCCCATGCAAGCAGGAGGCAGCTGGAGAGGGTTCCCTGCACCCAGTCATTCTCAATGCACTCACCCTCTTGCATGGTCAGCAAAAAGTACAGACAATGCAAACAGAAGGGCTTGGATCAGACCTGTCCCAAAAGTGGGTTAGTCAGTCTTTTTTATCTCTTTTTCAAAATGATGGCCACTGGTAATACTACTGGGTAATTTTTAAACTTTTTTATTATTTTAGGAAATCACAGTGGAAATATCTAAAAAATCAGGAGAAATCTGATCACCCTGGCATTTACAACACAGGCAGCAGTGTGAACAGCTGATGCAGAGATGTCTCATCTGTTCTAAGTTAAACAGGGAAGAGGCCCATGTTCAAAACCCAGTGTTAAAATTAACAGATTTCTTTTAAGAGGAGTGATGAGCCATTGATAGCTCTGAATGCAAGACGACTTTGAGGCCTTTTTATACATGTAGTAATTTCTTATGTGCTGAGTAACACAACTACCTATTTATGATTCCCTTGTTTAATATCTGGCAGCTTGCTTGGTACTATATGGAAAGTGTAGGAAAGGCAGTCCTTTCTCCAAAAGGCATATAAATCAAGGGGTCAGGTTTTTTTCTGTCTTTTCCTACTGTGAGGCAAACAAAAGGAGGACTAGATCAGTACTGGTGTAGAAAAAGCACAAACTTCTCAAAACCCCATACCACGGAATACTCCTGTTTCTCCATCTGCAACCACATCTCCTTGGCCTGACAGTCTCACAGGGTGGTCCTGTCCCTAGAGAAACTTCATTTTCTGGGTTTGGCTGAGCTGGAAACAGCACAAATCACAGTGGTTTGTGCTCTGCTTGTTTTGCTGCTTCTGATGTGGGACCAGAATAGGAATGGTGTCTGTTGAGGAAAATTGTTGATGTTTAAAATGAATCTTCCTGATAGTCAGCTGTAATTAGGAGTTGGCTTGAAAATGCTGGTTTAGGTGAATGAATATGTGTTTCTTCTCACCTCATTGAGCACTCTGCAAGGGCCCAGGAGTGGCATAACAAATCCCAATTTGCCTTTCCTGGGAGGTTAACCAAGTTCAGTAGGGAGGTAAAAAGCCTAAAAGGGGACCTAGTTGCAGGGATTTAGTTGCTGTTTCCAAGTACCTAATGAGGGTTATAGAGGACATGGAGACAGAGTATTTTCCAGGATATAAGGATAAAAGAACACAATTTGCACCACAGGAAATTCTGATCATGTACTAGGCAAGGGTTCCTCATTGTGTCAGTCTTCACACTGAAACAGGCTGATGAGGGATGCTGTGGGGTCTCTGTCCTTGGAGGTATACAAAACCTGTCTGGGTGAGGCCATGAAAACCTCATCTAATTTTGCTATCGACTCTGTTTCAAGCAGGGAGTTGGATTAGAAACCTCCAGGCTTTTCTTCCAGTGTATGAAATTAGTGAATACATTGATGAGGTAAGTTGATAAGTTATTACCAACTATTTTGTGGGAATTTTAACCTCCCGGAGACCATCTTACTATTTAGGGTTAAAAAGAAATCAGTTAATACACAATGTTGGAAAGCATGTTTGATGAGGCTCCTCTCAGGCAAAGGTTTAATGGAGAAGCCTGTTTTGACTCAAGCACACTCTCCCCTTGTATATTATTCTTATGTCAAACTCTTGTAAATAAAGCGGTACGTGTATTTGCAAGGTGATGACAATGGCTGTACATATGTTTAATGGTGCACAGTGTAGCATGGTATATTATAATTATCCTAAAGAAATGTAAGTGAGTTCTGTAATGACAATTGGTGTTGAATACACTATCTATTATACCTGTTTTTTAAGTAACGTATACAACCTTGAAGAGCTGAGCAAGAAACCAAGCAATTGTCCATCTATTCTTGTCTTCTATGAGCAAACCCCTTGGTACCGCGCTCTTGCGCCACCTCCAAATGCACCTATGATATTTGAGTTAGTTTGAGACAGATAATCCTTTTAGAATGGGGTTTTCAGTGGTGCTACAGGGCCTCATTGCAATGGTAAACTTTTAGGATCCTTTTCCATTTGGATTTCTTTATTTGTGCCCGGTGAAGTTGTTACCACAGGGTACATTTCTGTCTGTAAATATAGAATCACAGAAGGGTTAGGGTTGGAATGGATCTTTAAAAATCATCTAGCCCAATCCCCTGCCACAACCGGGGACACCTCTCTGGGCAACCTATGCCAGTGTTTTAACCCCTCATTGTTGGAGTTGTTTCTACCATCTCAGAGAATCCAAGAAGTCCCAAGCCAGCAGAAGCATGCTGGTGGGACTGTTAAAACCCCCTGGGTGTTTTTTGTATGGTTTGTCCCAAAACCATGGTAACCTTTGTATGTTAATCTTTCTATGTTGGCTGGTTTCAGCACGATCCCTCGCTCCTCCTCTCCCTTCTTCCCATGGGATGGTTGTATTTCCTTGACTTCCCTTCTGCCCTATTGGCCAAAAAAGGCTATATCCCTGTGCCCCCAGCCTTCCCTCTTCCTCTTTCGCCTCTGGACTTGTTCGAGAATCAAACCATC